>JAUTXW010004370.1:512500-772107 GCA_030620095.1 Kuschelorhynchus macadamiae
TATATCTGCGCAGGCGTTGGTCGTTATTTATGTTTTCCGGATGCTGTTGTTGTTGCGCTAATTGCGCTTGAGCTTTTGCGATTTTAGATTTGTCTATTATTGTCTTCCATACTGTTGGTAGTTTTAACGATTCGCCCCTTTTATTTAAATCACCTTGCTTTTCAATTTTTATGGCTTCTCGGATTATTCTGGTCTTATAATGTTCTATATTATATATCTCCCTACACCCATCGAAATTTATTTTATGGCCGGTTTCCTGATGATGTAGGAATAAATGAGGTTGTTTGTTTATTTCTGATGCTGAGTTTATGCTCTTCCACTCTTGCTGATATTCGCCTGTTAGTTTGCCCTACGTACAACTTTTCACAGTCCTGGCACGGAATACTGTACACTCCGTGGTTTTCCAGTTTGATTTTATCTTTTGGGTTTCCGAGTAGTTTACCTATAGTTGTTTGTGGCTTGTGTATTGTTTGTATGTTGTGTTTATAGAATTCTTATTCTGTCTGTTGTGCCTTTTACATATGGTAAGACTACTCGTTGCTTTCCCAGTTCATATTTTTTGTTTTTCGTTGTTCGGGAAACTTGTGCATTAATAGCTTTCTCTATGGTGCGATTTGTGTAGCCATTTTTCTTTAAAGCACTAGATATTACCTTAAGTTCGTTTTGTCTCGTCTGTGTTTCAGTTAGTCGCACGGATCTAGATATTAGAGTATTTGCCACAGCTTGAATTTGTGCCGGGTGATGATGTGATTTTGCATTTAAATATCTGTCTGTATGTGTTGGTTTTCTATACACGGTGTATTCGAAATGTCCGTTATGTAGTTTTGTGACCAAAACATCTAAAAATGGTAGTTTGTTGTTTTCCTCTAACTCTAGAGTAAATTGTATTCTGGGGTGGATTGAATTTACGTGAGTCAGAAATTTTTCGAGCTCTGCATGACCATGTTGCCATATAATAAATATGTCATCCACATAACGAATCCATAATTTGGGTTTTAAACTTGCTTTCTCAAGAGCTTCTTTCTCGAAGTATATCATAAATAAATTCGCGACTACTGGTGATAGCGAGGACCCCATTGGAGCACCATCCATTTGTTTATACATTTGCCCGTTGAAAGAAAAATAAGTATTTTTGAGGCAATGCTCCGAGAGTTCTATTATATGTGCCTGGAAATCCTCGTTCATAGGAATCTTGGCCAATGCTTCGTCGATGGGAATACTGGGATATAACGATTTGACATCTAGGCTTGCTATGATGTCGTTTTTTTCAAGGACGATATCTCGTATAATTCGATTGAAATGCTCCGAGTTTTTTACAAATGAATCAGCTTTTTCTACAGTTGGTTGCATAATTTCAGAAAGGTATTTTTCCAGTTTTTGTAGCGGCGAATTAACAGCACTAACAATAGGTCTGATAGGCGCGCCTGGTTTGTGTATTTTTGGTAAACCATAGAGTTTAGGACATCTGCTCGACTTTTCCCGTGGTATGATTTTTTGTTGAATTTCGGGGTTCATTGGTGAACTTTTTATTTTATTTTTAGTTGTTTTTTCTAGGTACGTTGTCGTGTCCCTTGGAACAGGCCTATAACAATTGCCTTGTAGGATATCCTGCATTTTTTGTACGTAATCTTGAGTATTCATAACCACAGTTGCGTTTCCTTTATCTGCTGGAAGGATTGTGATGTTTTTATTTTTTCGGAGGTTTATTAGGGCCCTTTGTTCAGTGGCATTTAGGTTTTGTTTTGGTGTTTTGCTTGATCTTAAAATTCTTGCCACCTCTTGTCGAATCTCCTCTGCTTTTGTTTCTTCAGAGGAGTCAAGGACAGCTTCCACTCCAGCTATTATTTGTTCTTTAGGGATTTCCTTAGGAGATATCGCAAAATTAAAACCCTTACTCAGTACGGATTTTTCACTATATATATATATATATATATATATATATATATATATATATATATATATATATATATATATATAAATTATAAAATATCTATTTATAAAGGCTTTTCGATTTACTTGCAACATGTTTACCCTCCCTAGGAATGTTTCAAAAATCTGCCTACCGGTATGTGGCAATAAACTATCGACATGCAGACTATCAGCAGGTAAAATCTATCAACGCCCATCCCTAATATTGAGTAGAAATACGGTCTTTTCGGAAAAGTAAATCGTGAGAAACTTGCATTGATTTCAAGAAAATTGTCGAAATTTCCAGAAAAATAAGCAAAAAGATTCAGAAAAAAACTGATGTTTACAGTCAATTTTTCCGAATACTTAAAAACGAAAATTTCCAGAGTAATTTTAGGAAATGTTCAGAAACGTTTAGAAATTTCCAGAAATGTTTGAGTTAAAGCTAAGGACAAAAATCTAATCTTTATTATTTTTTATAATGTAAGACTACTTTACTTTCAGTACTTACATTTGCACGCCTTTCTTAAAATAACATTTGCACTTTAAACTGTGTAATAGAAAAACGAAGAAAAAAAACGGCAATAGTTTCAACTGCGATAAAAATGACGATCTGATAGGCTACCTATATATCAGAGAGAGAGGATTCCATATTGGGTGCACAGCGTGAATACCCCATCCTGGAAGGGATGTCAATTGACTAGTTCCCCCCCGCAATCTGATGGCAACGAAGAGGGCGGGTTTTGTGGGCTGAATACGATTCAAAGTGACACCTGCAATATTTATACCTTTCTTTTTTAAGACAGGCAAATACATTTAAAGGCTGAAAACTGCCAAGGGCAAAGATAGAATGGTATTTGGGAGAGGGGGGAGGAGGATTTTTTGGAAAGTGTTGATGCCACGATGAAGAAACAAACTTGGCACGAGAGTTCCTTGGGTACAAAACCAACCCTCCGAATAGTCAAAACGTCTTTTGTAAACTCTCCCCCTTGTTGAAGTGGGGGTGAACGTAGGTGCGGTTGGGTTTAAACGGTGGTTCAGGCATGTCAAGGGAGTCAGTTTAAAACAGTTTACCAAAAATTAGCTCTGTCGGATAAGGAGAAGTGAAAAATTAAACAACTTTTTTAAGAAGTTTTTCGTTTTGACACGTTCTAAGCGTTGCAAACTCCGGTAGGGTTCACCCACTTAGGGTCTTGGGCTTATCTTCTGGCCAAATGGCATTACTCTAACTTCCCCCTAATAAAATTTTAAAAAGTGCGCCGCTAATTTTGCCCACCAGTGTATGATATCAAAACATCAAATAGTATTGTAGTACGATGAAGTGGTAGTTTTCACAGGAAAAAAACCGCCGGTTATTTATGTCTTTTGAGATGCTGAATTGTCGAACAGGTAAAATCTGAAAACAAACTGTTTATGCTGTGGGATATATATGTAAGTCGTGGTCATTTTAAAAATATTTTAAATTATACGGGGTGCATCAAAAAAGTAGGGCAACTAAAAGTTGTATTTTTTTAAATATGACATGAGGTTCCATTTAAAAAAACTGATATAAATTGGTTTGAAAATGTTAAAGTTGGGCATTTAAATTGGCATGGGCATAAAAAATTCTAACACTTTTTTGTATAACATGTTATATGCCTAAAATTGATAAATATTTAGCTTCAAACAAAAAAAAAATTAAATTTGATGCACATCTATGATAAATAATATAACGCCTAGTTCTGCCACCAAAAATAAAATATTTTGCTTCTGCACAAAATAAGCATGGAATAAAAGACTGCTTTCGTAATATTGAAGATATCACATACAGGGTGTCCAAATTTAAATGCCCAACATTTTCAAACCAATTTATATCAGTTTTTTTTTAAATGGAACCTCCTGTATATTTTTATTTAGTCTTGTTAAGTAAGTAGTATCCTCAATAGTTTTCAAAATATTTTCAAATTTACTTTTTTGCGTAATTTAGAAAATCAAAAACTCGATCAATCAAAGTACCCATGGAAAAAACAGTCTATAGCAACTGGCGACTAAATGTATGAAATGTCAAAAACGTGTTGTTGGTGCACTGTATTTCGTCTTTCGTATTCTCGTCTAATTTAAAATGAATTTTGCACAAAATGAAATGATAGATATGGTCTATATATTGGGTGAAGCTCAAAAAAATTGCCTTCTGGCCAAAAGGCTATATGAAACAAAATATCCGGATCGACGCGCGCCTTCTAAAGTGGCCTTTCAAAATGTCATGGAGAGATTTGATGCTAGTGGCAATGTGGCATATTCGAAGAGAACAGTTGTCAATAAAATTGCTACAAATCAAGATAAAGAGTTGGAAATTCTACTTCATATAGAAGAAAATCACAGTTTAAGTAGTCGACAACTTGCTAGTTTAACTAAGACATCACAATCTACAATAAGCAGGACTACAAGAAGACATAAATATCATCCATATCATATGGAATTACACCAAGAGTTGCATGAAGATTTTGAAAGGCGTGTTAACTTTTGCAACTTAATGATCAGGCGAATAGAAGCATATCCGGACTTTTTAGCGAATATCATGTTTTCCGATGAAGCTACATTTAGAAGCAATGGAGCTGTAAACAACCATAATATGCATTATTATGCAATAACAAATCCCCACTGGGTACGAGAGGTACAACATCAAAATCACTGGTCATTAAATGTTTGGTGTGGAATCATTGGAAACCATATTATAGTATCCGTATTTTTTTTAATGGACCACTTAATGGACAAAGATACTTAGATTTTTTGAACGTTGAGCTGCCTATTCTTCTCAGACCACTCAGCATAGAAGAAAGAAAAGACATGTGCTAAAATAACGCTAATTTTAATAAAAAATAGATTGGTCGTAGCGGTTTTATCGAATGGCCACCCAGATATTGCGATATAACTCCATTAGATTTTTTTCTTGTGGGGTCATATTAAAGATCTTGTTTACACCCAACCACCTACAGCAAGGGAGAACATGCAGGAACGAATTAGGGATGTATGCGCCACTATATCATTGATTGACTTTTAAAAGCGATTTTTTTAAGTCTGATAAGTGTTTTTTTCTGTATAACTTTAAAAATTAGTACCTATTAATATAAGTTTTCGACTATCTAAATAGAAATGTATTCCTTCATGGAAGGAATTTACTTATTTGCAAACTAGACGAGTAGACCCCCTTTTTCAACACAATTTTTAAATATTTATAATATTATGCCAGTTCACGGATCCTTGGCTTTTTAATGTAAGATTCATTCCAAAAACTCAATAATATTGTCTAAAAAATTCGGAAATGGCCCTACTCGCCTTATCATTGGGTTACAAAACTTAACACGGATTTTAAAATCTTCAGCGTGTAACTCTTGGTTTAATGTAATATGAAACGGATGATATTTATATTTTCTTGTAATCTTGCTTACTGTAGATTCTGATGTTAAAATCTTAAGGTGTTTAGATCATTTTTTTTGTAGCAATTTTATTAACAAATTATTATATTATCTAAATTTTCATTGGATTAATTTTAGATAATAAACTATTGTATTCATATTAAATACTTTTGTTTTACTGACAGCTACTATGGCTACGTTGATCGAGTTGGTAAGTTTCTAAATTACGTAAAGGGAAATTTAAAATATTTCGAAAACTATTGAAGATAGTTATATAATATATGTAATAAAAGTTGTAGATTTTAGATTTTTTTATGCTTAAAAAGAATAAATAAAAATATACAGGGGGTTCCATTTAAAAAAACTGAAATAAATTGGTTTAAATATGTTAAAGTTGGGCATTTAAATTTGGACTTTTATTTTTAGTGGCACAACTAGGCGTTATATTGATAATCATAGATGTGCATTAAATTTACATTTTTTTTCGTTTAAAGCCAAATATTTAAGAAAATATCAATTTTGGTCATATAACATGTTATACAAAAAAGTGTTATGTAGAATTTAAAAATCAAGTCAAATATAGGGAGTCCCATTTAAAAAAATACAGCTTGTAGTAGCCCTACTTTGTTGACTCACCCCGTATAATTCAAAATATTAGAATGAGCGCGATTTACATATGTATCCCATAGCATAAATAGTTTGTTTCTAAATTGTACCTGTTCGACGTAAATTTGCTTTTTTCAATCGTTGACTCACCCGGTACATTGTTACATGTGAAAACTATCCGTTGTTTCGAAAATATAATTCTATATAAAATCAAAGCACGCAAAATTTCCTCCAAAATGAATATATTAACTTCCAAAAAAACACAACAAATATGAATATTCATTCTAACTTCACATAAGCCCGACTTACATATCTTAAGTATTTAAACTACGGCAAACTTTAAATAAATACGATAGTAAGTACGAGAACAACAATTATTTTTGGTGAAGTGGTGAAGAAAAAAAGAGAAATCTTACCGAGTTTTCACTTTTAATCTATTTTATACACCATGACTATCATTTAAAATTAAAAAAAAAAACACGCAAATACGTGTGTTCGTTAACGACACAAGAACCAAGTATGCCTTACTACTACTACTTAAATTAAGATTGATAAGTTTAAAAAAAACATTTTGGCTATTACAAAATAAAATGCAGAATGGTTTTTAATAAAAGATATAAAACTAATCTTTGAAACAAACATTTGTTATTACTGACAATTATTGTAGTTATGCTTTTTTGCAATGTTTGCATACAGCTCAGTCATTATGCAATAATTGTAAATGAATAAAAAACAGGCATTTTTGGGGCATTCATTAACTTGATTTCAACTTTGATTGCAATAAAAAAAATATGTTTCATTACTTTTCAAACATTCCCTTACCCATTCCTTTTCCACACTTTGCCTACGGGACATTATCACATCTATCACTAAACTTGTAGAAAAATGTATCGTCACCAAGGCGTAGTCCACTAACAATATAATAAAAGGGAAATTTATTAAAATACGACTGCCAAAACTCGATGTTATCAAAAGTATCGCACAACTAAAAAAAACGCCCGAACCTGTGTTCAAGTGGTCCAGATAATGCACTGAATAAACAAAACAAAGCGTTACCTTTGCTACGTACAACGCGCGAACGAGACAAAACTGAAATACTGTGCAAAAATAAACACACCAAAACATTGTTATCATTCACCGCGACGTAATAGCATTTTTACTATTCTTTTTTAGTGGATTATGCGCTAGCGGATTTTGAAAACAATGAGTCATTAGAATAATAACCTGATAAGTATTTAAATGTAATGATACTTCGACGTGAAAAAAAAAAGACAAATTCGACTTTTAATGAAAATGTTTTCTATAGTATCTGGGATTCAATTGAGGAGGAAAAACGGATTTTTCTTTGACTTCCCCTTGTTTCTCAAGAAATTCAAAATAACCAATCGATGTATTTTAGCTCGGAGAATTCGAAAATCGTAACAAAAAAATAATTGAATGAGAAACAAAAGACTTACGCCAAGGATGTTGCATTTTTTAAAAGAAACACCCTATATATTATTAGATTCTTGGATTCTATGGTCAATTCTAAGTGTTTTTAATAAGGGTACTATATATCTATCGTCAACTGCTTTTTAATTTATTGATGTTTGAAAATTTACATTTTTGCTTCTTTGAGCCGTCATAGCACCTGAACGGTTGGACCTAGACCAAAATAACTTTCACATTCCTATCTTAGTTTTTGATAAGCTATCTCAGCCATGTCAAACTCCTGTCACTGGTGGGCCAAAAGCACGAAAACCATTGACTAGGTGGGCCGCAAAACTTTACCTTAAAGAAGACAAACTACTGAAAATCTTGAGAAAAAGTACTATTATAGGACAAGTCTGTTTATTAAATTTCCAATAAAAAGGACATTACAAAAAACTACAAACATTAAATTCTTTTGCCAGATATTTGACATCTTTTGTCTTTAATTAAGTTGTCTATTTGTGGCGCGAATTTATCGGCGGAAATAACTTTTAAAACTGCGTCTAAGTGTGCGTCCGTCAATCGCGATCTTGCGGGAGATTTGTTTCCTTTCATCGAATAAAATAGTTGTTCACACTTATAGGTACTTCCAAACATTGACAGGATTTTACAGGCAAATTTTCTCATTTCTTGGTATTGAACAGGCAAGTACTTATAAAATTCGAATGTACCAACACTATCAAATTTTTGTTTTAAATGGGTCTGACACTGAATCTCAATTACTTCCATTTGCAAGTGAGGGGGAACTTTATCAATATCGATAGTGAAAAGACCAGTAAATAGAGACAAATTATTTTCTGAATATATTTTGTATGATATTGGGACACTTGTGCTTTCCTGATATGCCCTACAAGTCAGAAAATGTGACAGATTATCCTCTGCTAACTGTTTTTCCCACAACATCACCTTACACTTGAAAGCTTTGACATGATCATGCATATCTGTAATAACTTGACGTGGTCCTTGCAATTTCGTATTTAAATCCGACAAGTGTTTTGTGATATCTACCATAAATGAAAGATCTTGTAAAAAAAGGTACATTGCATAATAAGCTGACATCTTCTCCTTTTGTTTCCATGAAAACGCGTATTTCTTCTTTGAGTTTCCAAAATTGGTCAGTACCATAAAACACGAAAGCCATCGCACCTCTGCATAATATGGTAAACCAGTGTACTCACTTTCTACATCACGTAAAAATGCAGAAAACGGTCGCTGATTAAGGCCTCGTGACCTTATGAAGTTTATAATTTTTTTCACTGAGTTTAAAAAACTTTCCAACTTGATCACTTTTGAGCATACAATTTCTTGGTGGATTATACAATATATATGATGAAAATCTGGTTGGTCACTGCCCGTTTCTCTGATCTTTGTAATATTTTAACGAAGCCATTTTTTACTCCAGTCATTGAAGGAGCTCCGTCCGTTGCAACGGAACATAGTTTTGACAAATCTAAATTGTACTTTTGCAGAAGTCCATAAACAGCATTGAAAATATCCTTCCCAGTTGTTGTATCATGCAATGGTACTAATTCCATCAATTCTTCATACATATTGATATCTGTATCAACCGCAGGAAGAAAAACAGCGAGTTGCGCCACACCACACACATCCGTACTTTCGTCACAGGCAATAGAAAATGCAATGAAAGAGTCTGATTTTGTTTTTATCTGATCACTTATATTGGCAGCCAACTCAGTAACTCTTTAAGTGTTTTCAACTTGTTCGCGGGCCGCATTATCTGGCTGTTTTCAAAACTGATTTGGGCCGCAGAAAAATGCTCACTGGGCCGCATGTTTGACAACAAAAAACGGAAATTATTTTGCTACCTATTTAATTGAACATATTCATATGAAATGCAGGTGATCACCTTACTTCAAAATCATTTTGACGTATTAGTAGATATTATATTAGATGGCCATAATGAGATATTAATTAAATGAAAAACTAGGGATTGTAACGCCGTATTATAAGGGTCAAGAAAACGCCAGTGAAGCAACAACATATATTGCCAATTTTCATAGAAATATATCCGTAAAAACAATTATAAGGATTAAAAACCTATTTGAAGAAACTAAATCACTACATAACGACAAAAGACACTCAGGACGAAAAGTATATCGAGACAGAACTATTTTAAATTATTTTATGAGTGATCTCACAAAGTCTTTTCACATACTTCCACTTCAGCATTTAACCGCTGCGCAGAAGTTCCCAAGAACTAAAAGATCATCACAAAAAAATGTTTTTACTGATGACTCGAAAACTATTCAAAACGAAATAATTAATTATTAATTGAATTTAATTGAACGCATTTCTGATTATTTAAATGATCACGTAAAAAATGAAACAATGAACACACAGTTTTTTCTGTGCAAGTGGATGACACCACTGATATTACGCAAACCTCGCAGTGCTCCATAATTTTAAGATACGTTAATTCAGAAGGTTCAGTAGTCGAGAGATTCTTAGGATTTTATAATGTCAGCTCCGATAGAACGTCGGAGAATTTATATTCTCTATTGGATCAAATTTTGGACCAATTTGGCTATAAACATAAATTAATAGGGCAATGTTACGATGGCGCAAGAGTGATGTCTGGCCATCTAAATGACCTTCAAAAAAAAAGATGAAGCGCCGCAGGCTGTATTTGTCCTGATGCAGCAAAGTTTAAAAATATTTCTAAATGTCGAATTTTTTTGCGAGGCTTAGTGGTATTCCCTCATTTTTTTTATCACTCAGCCAAACGAACGTATGATCTTACACCTGCATCTACGAGGCGTATACCAACAAATACAGAAACTCGTTGGTCTTCAAATTCGAATTTAAAAAAAAATCGTTTGACATTCATTTTTGCATATCCAATATAAAATGATGTCGTGAGGCGCTCTGTAAAAAAAGACATTTTTTTTTTAATACCATCTTTGATAAAGCAAATTCTATTACAGAAATAAATCATTACAAACGTGAGCTTGCTGAGCTTTCACTTTTTTTGCCTTTTTTATGAAATATTGACCATATTTCAATGGAAATGTAATTTCAAAAATATATCGATTCTGCTAAAAACATAGTCAAAAGAATTGAAAATTTGTTACAGTTATGAAATATTTTTAAAAAGTCAACGACTTAAAAATGAGCTTGGTCTTTTTTTGCCAATGACAGTAATTGGAATATATTTTAACCAAAACATATAAGTGTTTTCCCTTATTTTGACAATACCGTCGACAAGTGCTTCAGTGGAATGAAGTTTTTCTTGCCTCAAACGTATAAAAACTTATTTAAGAAATACAATATCTCAAAAAAGACTTACTTCTCTAGGCAATATTTGAATTCAAAAGGAATGTCTGGAGGAAATTAGGGTAACTTATCCATTTTATGTGGATGTTATGAATAAATTTGCTGCTATGAAGGATAGGAGAATTGATTTAGTATACAAAATTTAGGTAGGTCGTAAAAAATATTCTACCCCTTCCACATATAAAAAAAATTCTGGAAAAAAAATTATTGCGATATTTTCTTGCTCCATTTGCACTTCACTTACTTTTTCACCCGCGAGCCGTCACTGCCTTATTGTAATGAAATCCAAAATGTTTTATTAATAATCTCGATAACCATTCTAGTCCCATATTCAAATTTTCCCTCCGTTATAAAGTTGATTGCAATTTTTACGGGTAAAAACGATATAAATCGTAGATAACATTTCTAAAGTCCATTTTTACACTATCGCCGAGATCGTCGGTCTTCGACTGATTCAAGACTTTCAACTCTGTTGAAAGTGGTTGACTTCCATGATGAAATAAAATATTTTAAGCGATCCGCGTGACCAATTTCCTTATTTATCTCTTTTTTCCTGGTTTGCAGGTGGTACTCCCTCGAGGGAGATAGGCTGGGCGATGTTTCGTCTCCCCCATTGGGCGAAACGGCCTCTGCCAGTTTCCCGACCGCTGCCTATTTGACGGCCCTGCTCTTCCCCACTGACCGTTGTCAGGTAAAGATATATTGCCCTTTGAGGTTAAGGGCTTTGTATATTGTTGTTGGGTCATTAAGTTCTTCTCTGCCTCTTGAAGGACTTTAGTTGCTTTAGCTTGTTCTCCCAAATCTATTTTTTCCACTATTTCCAATATTTCATTCCAATAACTTTTTCTTAATATTGGGAGGCAGATTATCCTCAAGAGAAATATTTAGGGAAGGCGGACAATTCCTTCTCCAGATTTTCTTGAAGTTGAAAATAACAAGAATCACGTTTTTTTGTGGAAAGAACACATAGGTGATAGAATTTCCGGATTAATTTCAGGGGGATTCAATAGGGCAACATTTTCTGGAGTATTTTATGTTTTCCATAAATTGTCTTTTTATCTTCCTCATTAAAATCGTGACAAATCAAGTGTTCCCAACGAGATCGTACTGCTTGGAGTAAGGTAATCGACTTTTGCGATGAAATGCCTGGGTCGTAACCAAGAATTTTAAGCGCTTCAGGATCTAAGAGGATTAGCGTTGGATAGGCTCTCGAATATCGTCTCAATGTTCCCGTGTCCTCTGAGAGGCTGTATAGACGAATGCGGTCTTATCGTACGGGTCCAAAGGTCACCGACATTATGAATCAAACCAGAAAACACAGTGAATGCCAAAATGTTGAGTGATTCTTTTATCGAGCTATTAAATCTCGATGGGCTATTTACAAATATACAGGGAGAAAGAAAATAGCTTTTTTTTATTATATTACGCAATACTATTAAGATAACCACTTAATATTATTTTATATATAAGATACCGAGGCAGTAAATAAGAAAATTCACTAAATTAGGTTAAAATTTTTTGGTTGGCAAAAACAAAAATACACAAAATGGGAAAGGCCTTAATAAAGTCGGAAGGCGGTTCGAATCAGTAGAACAATCAGGATATATTCTGTTTATACAGCCACTTAATGAAAGTGAGATTTTTTTATCAATCACCAAAAATTATGAGCCCCGCTTGACCTAAAAATCTAACCACTTATACAGTGTCATTTATTTAAATGCGGATTAACCTTGTGCACAGAAAACTTGTTTTTTTTTGTATTGTGATAACAAAAAAATTTTATTTTGGAAAAATATTCTACACTCTTGTTAAAAACGCAAGATAATTAGATATTACTTTCCTCGTGAGCTTTTTTCAGATCTTTACGTTTAAGGGTGCCGGAAAAATTACAAAATCTAATCTAAAAAAATTTAAATTAAAATTCCCTGGCTAATATCCAGGACCCAGTGGCAAAAGCTCTGAGAATCGGTATAAGGAATGTACAGAAACTTGTGCATGAAAAAAAAAGCATAATTTACTTCTGAAGATTTAGAAATTTACACGAACAAATCCAAAGGCAAAAGACTTAAGTTACAATGCAAAAATGGATATTCATAATGCAATTTATGATTTATACACGTCAAAGACTAATATAATCCTTCGGAAACTTTTTAATATTATAGCAAATGGCGCAATGATCATTGGTGCTATTTCGACATCTAGAACTCGTTCTCGATTTCACCAATCCCATATTAATTTCTCCGTATGATCCACAGATTTTTTCCAGTACTCCGGCGTAATATAATTTAATGAATCTTGCCAAACAATTTGACTTCATCTGATGTAAGACCATCGTTCACGTGTTTTTCGTAATATGATTTTGCCCCAGCCCATATTAATTCTATTGCGTTAAACTGGCAATGGTATGGCGGCAGTCGTAAAACCTCACGTTCATTTTCCCGTAATATTTTATCTACGGCATATATTGTTGGTTTTTTAATAGATTTTGCCATTAAAAGAAGTTCTAGTTTCAGCATATTGGGTAAAGGATTTTGTTTTTGTTTTATTAGCCAGTCATAAATATCACTTTTCTTCCAGTATGAAGTAGGTTGTTTATTTAAAATTCTTGAATGATAAGATGCATTGTCCAGAATGATTAAAGTTGTTCTTTTAACCACTTTTCAAACAGGTCACAGTTCATATTATCATGGTAGTCCATACTTTTGGATGTTGAAGAAAACAGTAAACTTGTACCTGGGAGAAATCCTGTTGAAGAACCTGCATGCAAAATGATGAACCGTTTTCCCGTCCCACATCCCTTTTTTCTGTTGACACTTTTTACAGACACTTCCATTAGAAAATATCCAAGTCTCGTCTAAAAATACCACTTTTGCTAAATTTTGAAGTAACATTTTCCGTGTATTTCTTTAAAAACTGGATACGCTGACTTGCTATATGTGGCAACTCGCATAAAAATCTTCGATTACAGTCCCCAACATTTTTATTAATTTTGAGAACCATTTTAGTCCAATTTCCAATATGCCTAGATTTTTTAAAGCTTCTTTTAAAACTTGAAGGATTATGTTAGTTTTTGATGTGTATAAATCGTAAATGGCATTACGAACATCTATTTTTACATTGTCACTTAAGTCTTCTGTCTTTGGCTTTTTTCGTGTACATTTCTTAATCTTCTTCGGTAGTAAATTATGCTTTTTTTCATGCACAATTTTCTGCACAGTCCTTATACCGATTCCCAGAGCTTTTGCTACTGTCTCCTGGATATTGCCCGGTGAATTTTCATTTTCGTAATATTTTATTAGATTGTGAATGCAAAAAACCCGAAAATTGTTTTCTATTACTCATTTTGTCACTGACTTGTCAATTTGACTTTGAAGTGACATCGCTCAAAGATTTTTGCAACTGCTGGTATTTATATGTCTATATATCATAGGTCTATCTAATTCCGGATTTTATGCGGAGGATATGATTACACGAAATAAAAGAAATACAAACTTAAAAAGTTTGTCGTTGATAAATCGTATGACCCGCACGATAACACTGCGTTTGACTATAGTAGCTGTCGATACATACAAGTCTCGCTCAGCACCATTGCGCACCTCCGAACATCTCGGTGTTCGATCGATATAATATATATATATATATATATATATATATATATATATATATATATATATATATATATTAATAAACAATTTAAGAAAATCTATATATCTAAATATTTGTGGGAGGTGGTTGTATATTTTTTTTACTTTCATATAAAATTGAATGTTTTACTGAGGTTTTTCTGGGGATACGAAGTGGAAGGTTCATTTTAATTTTCACATTTTCTATGTATGAGAGATACAGAATCGAGGTTTAAAAGGCAAGTAAGTGTTAAAATTTTATATTTCACAAAAAGTGGTTTGCAATCGTATCGGGTCCAACTTTGCTTATGTTTTTGCAAAATAAAAGTAGAATCAAAAAGTTACTGGCTGCAGTAACCCCAAAAGGCTACACCAAAAGTTAGGTATGAATTTAAAAATGTAAAGTAAGTTTTTAATACTTAGGGAAAATAATATGAATTTATAAGATTTTAAATGATATTTTTTGTTCTTAAAAAACAGTTATGTACCTATATCTTAAAGCTAATTTCGATTCGATTCGATCGATGCAAAACTGCTTCCGCCTCCGATGATCCGAACGAACCAATTTACATTAATTCTATAACAAGCGCCTGCAGCAACAAATTTATTCCGCTCCCATCTTTATTGGTTTACGGATATTCTTCATTGGGTTGCTGTAACAACTGCCGTAAACAAATCTAAGCGTGAAAGCCGGGCGGGGGGAGTCTGAAATGGAATTTGTTACTGCTGATTGTGATTCCTCAACGGGTCGCTCTTATGAAAAAGTGTTCAGCGCGCTACATTTTTAAGTCTTGTTATTTTTTGGGTATATAACACACTAGTTTTGATATAAAATAATGTACCCGCGTCCCCTGGCGAGTCGCCACTGAGGTAAAGACTATCAAAGTTAAACTTAAACGTTAAAATATTAGTTTTTGATACATTAAAACCAAGGTGATTCGCATCACACCATTTCTTAATTAAGATCAGATCTCTTGAGATATTTTCTTTCAATAGGTCTTCATTTTTATTTCGCCAGACAATGGTAGTCTCGTCCGCGAATAATGTAAACATTCCGTTTATGTTAAGGTTAGTTAAGTCGTTAATGAATAAGAGAAATAAAATGGGACCCAAGACTGATCCTTGTGGCACCCCACAAGAAATTGTAGTTGAACTAGACATCTTATCACCTACCTACAACCAGTTGTAGCAGTTACACTGAAATCCATAGGCTTTAACCCTTTGAGGAAATCTTCATAATTCCCACAGTCACAAGCTCTGGAGTAATTACAAAAAAAAAATGCAGCAACTATATCTTGATCGTTCAAACCACGATACACTTTTTTTTAGAAAATACTGCAACTCCGGTACTTTTTGAATTTTGAAATCCAAACTGATCTACATTTAGTAGATCAAACTTATTTAAGTGATCTATAAAATTCTTTTCTACAAATTTTTCTATTATTTTTGAGAATGTAGTTAAAAGTGATATTGAGCTAAAGTTCGTCTCCTTATGTATTGGCATTACTAAACCTGCTTAAGGCAGTTCGGAAAATATTCTCCTTGAAAACTATTATTTATACATTTAATTAAACAGCTTAAGCAGGAGTGGGTAAGTTTTTAAATATTTTTATTAACATATAATCAAGACCGGTTGCATTTTTGTTTTTAGATTTTATTTCTATTACAGTTTTTAAGATTTCTAGTTGGTCAGTATCCAAAAGCACCAAATTCTCTTTGATGTTTAAGTGTAAGATATTTGATTTTCAGCCTTTGTTATATTTTTTATTAACTTTGCCAAACGGGCCAGCTAGAAGAAAATCGACTCCGTCATCAGTATAAGAATCAATAATTGATGGAGCATAGCCGTTTAAAACGGGAATTAATTTTCAATGTTGTAAGACATCTTCACAGTGTGAGATCAAAAAACACTAATCATTCAGTGTTTTGATCTTGTGCAGTGAATATCTCTCAAAATATACCGAAAGGAATCTCAATTTGACACCGGTCTACGCACAAGAACTATTATTACTGATTTGTTTGCATTCATTATTATTAATTTCTAAGATTCTTGAACTCTAAAGTATGCAATATAGGAATCTCAATATCTATATGATGTTAAAACAAAAATTAACACACTCATCAAAGCAATGGTAAGGAAAAAAAGCTTGGGACAAAAAATAAAAAGCCACACAAAAATTCGAAAATTGTTCTCAGCACAAGCCCGGAAAACAAAAACCATAACCAAAGCCAAAAAGCAATTAAAAACTAATGTAAAGTATTTTTCGCATACGTGTGAGTTGCACTATATATATTCATATAGGTTAAAAGACAACTAAAAATCGAACAAGTCAGTGGAAACCACTGATATCAACGACATTTTTACCAGAAAGAATTAGATGTAATTAAGTAAGTCCGAAATTTTTTTTTGTTTGTAGAAATTTATTAAGTGTTAAAATGTAAAACAAAAAGGTGAACTTGTAGATCCCGCTCGAGGGAGAGGGACTCATGGAATTTCTTTTGATGCACCGCATAATTAAGACATTGTAACCTCTGGATATGCTCAGCTTTCGCCCACCACCCCTCATCTAAATCCGCTACTGTTATATGTTTGCAATTTCTTTTGTGTGTACCGAATTTAGTTATTGCCACAATAATATACAAGGTACAGTACTCCGAAATGCGCCAATATAATTGGCATTATGATGTACAGGGAGTGTTAGGGATGTGATTACAAATATTTTAACACATGATAGTAATAGTACGACCCATTTTGAATAAAAAATGTCTCATAAAACAAAATTGGGTCTACTCCTTTCCAATTTTGAGAAAAATGATCGTAAATTTGTAACAGGTTAGTTTAATAATTAGCTTAGATTAATATTAAATAACAAAATAAATAATATTAACACAGTCAAAATTATTTTTTCTTTAAAGCATGTTTGGATAAAAAAATGTTTATTTACTTTCTTTTTAAATTTTATTAAAGTTTTTATTCTGCGTAAATGTATTAGTAATGCATTATATATATTAATATACCCTATATCATAAAGATTTTTTTGCAAAATTGCTTCGAATATCAGTTGTATTTAAGAAATCTGTTTGTCGTGTGTCATGATTATATATAGAATGTCTTTTTTCTAAATCTATATTGGATAATTTATCTTTTGTAAGTATTGAATGGATGGAAATGCATGTTTTTAACTTATAAATATAGTTAGTATCTAAATAACCAAATTTAGTATATAAATTTATTGTTGGTTCTAGGAAAGGAAGTTTATCTAAACATTTAATAATTTTATTTTGTAAACAACATGAAGGTTTCAATGTTTTAAAATTATCAGATCCCCAAACTGAAATCAAATATTGCAATTTTGAATATATTAATGCAAAATAAATATTTTCGTATATTTTAATGGTATATTACAACGAATTTTATATAGAATCCCTACTAGAGGAGATATACTTTTTCTAAGGGTATTCTATATGATTCCGACAACTTAAATTTTCATCCATGTATAGTCCCAAAAATTGAATGCTTCTACTATAATTAATATTTTTTGGTTGAATTTAATTGGTTCCATTTGATTACTTATATGCTTATAAACATAAAGAATTTTTAAAATATAAAGTTAGTATGAGATTGTAGCCAATTGGATATAATTGTTAAATCTTCCGCAATGTAGTATCTAATTTCTGAAAAATGATTTCCAAAATAAAAAATAGTTGAATAATCTGCAAATAGTTTTATAGCTCCATTAAGTTTTAATTTTGAAATTGAATTTATATATATTAAAAATAAAATAGATCCTAATATTGAGCTTTGAGGTACACCACATGATATTTCTTTCCTAGAACTAATATTATTTCCAATTTGGACATATTGCTGTCTACCATTAAAGTAATTTTGAAACCCATAATGGATATTTCCTCGAATTCCAATATTGTATAATTTTTTTAATAAAATATTATGATTAATTGTGTCAAAAGCTTTGCATAAGTCTAAGGATAAGATACAACCTTTTTTATTGTGATCAGTTTTTAACCGAATATCAGTAATAATATCAATAACTGCAGTTTCGTATCCTTAGACTCTCATAACCCATATTGACCCCTGAATAGTAAATTTTTGATTTCTAAATAATTTGATAATTTATTGTGCGTTACTTCTTCTAGAATTTTTGATAGAACGGGTAATACAGATATTGGTCTATAATTATTTGGATTAATATTATTTCCTCCTTTATATATTGGCAGAATTCTAGATATTTTCGTTTTTTTTTTGGAGCAATACTTGTTTAAAAAGATACATTAATTAGATGAGTTTAAATTGGAATTAGTTGAATGTTGACTGTTTTAATAATTTTTATAGAAATATTATCATGTCCACTAGATTTTCTTGGATTCAGGTTATCAATAATTTCTTCTATAGCCACATTAGTTATGCTCGCTTCATACATAAACATACAATTTTCTTGCATTGGCTCTGCTTCTAATTATTAGTATTTTAATTTTTTAAATAAATTTTGTGCAATTTTAATAAAATGGTCACAAATCCCATTTCCTTCTGTTATTTTTTTTCCATCAATTTAAAGGTATTCAGTATTATTTTGTTTTACTTGTTTCATGTGAGTGTTTGTTAATAGATAGTTAATATTTGGCCATATACTTTTCTGGTCAAAGGAATTAATTGTTCTTTAAAAATTTTTTGCTTCGTTGACCTAATTATTTTCTTTACATATTTATTGTATTTGGTATACATCTTTGCATGGTATAAGTTATCCACCATTGTGTAACAGTTTTTTAGGTGTAATGACTCCCCAACTAGAACAACCTTAAATGCAGTTGGCAAACTAAGATTTTCCATAGTTTTATTAAATATCCAGTCTTTAAGAAATAAGTGTGATGAACTTTACATCTTTCTAGAATTTAATAATTTTCCCGATTTTGTTTTGATAACTGAACATTGGTTAAAGGAGGATGAAATTGTAAACTTACAGGCCTATTCTGCTCTTTCTTGTTATTACAGAAAAAACTTTTTGCATGGCGGAAGCATGATACTTGTCAAAAAATCACTATTAGAAGAACATAACTTTACCGCAGTTACTAAATACAACAACTTATGCGTTGATAAAGAGTTCGAAGTTTCTGTTGTTTAGTCAAAACAATACGATTTTTTTATTATCTGTGTTTATCGTGCACCATCATCTAATGTAAATGATTTCTTAATACATCTTGACGGGTTCCTTTCGAAAGTGCCAAGCCATTCTAGGGTTGTTTTATGGGGGGACTTCAATGTAAATTTTTTAGATCATTCTTCTGTATATACTTTACAACTGAGTAATTTGCTTGGCTCTTATAGTATGACCATGCATATTGACTCTCCAACTCGACTTACTAAGCATTACTCTTCTCTAATAGATTAAATCTGTTCAAATTTTAATGATAATGAAATAGTTTGTTCTGTGATAAATGATGGTCTGTCGGACCACGAAGCTGTTCTCTGTGATATATCTTTAGGTGCAGATTTTTCTAAGAGGAAGAGAAGAATAGGGAGAATTTACAGTAGGACTAACTATGATGGGTTTTACCAAGCATGTAATCGAATAGACTGGAATATTATTTTTCAAAACTCAGTTCCATTAGAAGCATTTCATAATCTAATCACTGATAAATTTAGAGAACATTTTCCTTTGAGGCAAATTAAGAAGAAACCTAAAAAACCATGGGTGACCCTCGGGCTTAGGGTTTCAGCTACCAATTTGCGAAGCTTACATTACATTCGAAAGTTCACCGACAACCATTTCTGGATATTCCTTTAAAAATATAGATCTACATACCGTAAATTAATTAAAGTAGGAAAAAATAACTATTATTCGGAGAGAATTTACACTGCTGGCAACAAACAAAAAGAATGCTGGTCTGTGGTCAATAAGATATGACAGAAGGTGGGCAGGACTCCTGTAGAGTTGGATGTTGATGACCTAAACACTTATTATTGTACTATTGCAAATAAACTGACCTCCAGAATTACCTGTAATAGCAACTCTCTTGGTTGCCTCTCGAAAGTTAAAATATCCCAATCCTTCCCCTTTTTTGATACCGATGCTAATGAACTTAGAGATGTTATCAAGGGGATAAAAAATAAAAATAGTTCAGGTGATGATTGCCTTACTATAAAAATTTTTGAGAATTTGCCAGAACATGTTGTAGAGTCCTTGGCAGCAGCAATCAACGTGTCTTGGGCAACGGGAATATTCCCCTCCTGTCTCAAGTTGGCAAGAGTGATTCCAATTGATAAGGGGGTCACACGGAGGATCCTTCCAACTTTAGGCCTATCTCCACCCTTTCCAAAATTGTTGAAAAACTGACTAAGAGTAGAATGATGTCCTTTCTGAATCGCCACGGAGTTCTAACTGCATTTTTTGACAAACTTTATCAGAATTTTAACATCGGTCATGCTACAGCAGTGGTATTCTGTGACTTATCCAAAGCTTTTGACTGTGTGAACCATAGAATACTGCTGCTTAAGCTTGAAAAATATGGTTTTAGGGGAGGATCATTGAAATGGTTTCAGTCATACCTGGAAGAACATAGGCAGGCAGTCGTTGTTGGAGTTCTTAGGTCCGAGGAAAGGAGGATAGTATCTGGCGTGCCACAGGGCTCTGTTCTTGAACCACTCCTCTTTCTCCTGTATATCAACGATCTGGTTTTTCTCGATATCCAGGGATAGTTCACGCTCTTTGCGGACGACACCACTATCCTGTGGCATAACAATGGTAAAGACTCTTTGCTTAATACTATTTCGGCAGATCTCTGCAGAGTTAAAGAGTGGTGTGACAGCAACTGCCTGTCCCCGAACATCGGTAAAACTAGTATTGTTGGTTTTGGATGTGAGATCGACCATTTTAGCCTTGGAGATGCCCCACTTTTAAGTGTCTATAACACAACACTTTTGGGCCTTAACATTGACGCTGATCTCTAGTTTTTTCCACATGTTTCGGAGCTTTGTAGCAAGTTGTCAGCCGGTTGCTATGCAGTTCATGCCATTGCTTCGGAGCTTGGATTTTCTGTAGCTAGAGAAGTCTACTTTGCACTAGTGGACTCACGCCTCAGATACATTATTCCCTTTTGGGGTTCCTGCGGACTAGGGTTATTTAATTCTGTCCTTGTGCTGCAGAAGAGAGCAGTGAGACTGTTGTCTGGGGCTAATTCTCGTGAATCCTGTAGACCACTGTTCATCGCCAAAAAGATCCTAACTTGGCCATCACTGCTAATTCTGGAAACCGTTAGCCTGGTTTTCAGAAATCGGGGTGATCTTGAAGAACCAGTGAGTGCTGCCTATCAAACTAGAGGCTATGTTAATTTTAATATTCGTCTGCCATTGCCCACCTCTACTCTGACCAAAAAATCAATTTTTTATGAAAGTAAAAAAATATTTAATCATTTGCCTACTGAAATGAAATGCGTGCAAAACTTGAAATTGTTCAGAAGAACTGTAAAGAAAGCATTGCTTGGTAAAGCTTACTATAGTTTTACTATTTTTTGTGGATACTCTTTAAATGCTTTTAATTTTTTATATTTTTTAAATTTTATTTGTTGTATTTTGTATATTTGCTTTTTTTTTTTTTATTTCTTTAACAAGTTAGTTTTTCTCTACACAAATTATAAAATAATTTGACATGATTAGTGTATATTAGACCATATAGCAAATATCGACCGTGGATTTAACTTCGATGTAAGGAGAGCATTTCTTAGTAGAGTGTAATATTTGTAAAACACATTTTTTTTTAAATTCCATTTAGATGTTTTTTTTAACTATTTTTCAAAATATTTTTAGTTTTTTATTTTCTTTACTTTTATGTTGTATTTGATAATTTTATGTCTAGATAAATTATTGTATTTTGCTTTGTCAACAAGATTATTGTATCTTAGACAATAAAGCTTATCTTTTTTGACTTTATCTAGAAATCTTCTTTTGTTTAAATAATATTTGTTACGGGTCTTTAGGATCTTTTCTAATTTAAACCAAGGTTTTGTATTTTTCTTGTTCAGAACATAACAGATTTTCAATATTTTCCAAATTATCATACAAATCACCTGCATTTTTTATTGAACGTTTAATAGTCTTCAATTGTTCTAACTCAAATTTATATATATTTATGTACGAATGTATTAGAAATTTCTTTTTGTTCTAGAGTAATGTTAATAATGTAGACATTTAGCGCCCCAAACATAACAGGAAAGTTAGTAGGGTATCTTTCCCTGCGTTCGAATGACAGAAATATGTGTTCATTTTTCAAATGGTGCGGGAGACGAAAGGTATAAACATTCGTTATAAAAATCGAGACAACTAGCACCTGAAAACATGGAACATAGTTTAGCTCTAGTGAAGGAAAACCCTAGGGTGATGTTGAATTCAATATTTACTTTACGTTTTCGTAATACTTTTCCTATCGTGTGAATTACATATCTAGTAATATAAATTAAAGTGCTTGTGAAGTTGATATTTTTTATTAACCTTCAGGAAGTATAGACTTACGAGGTGTGCAGTGTATAAATAAATCCCAAAAATGATTATGGTTTAGTTACAATGACAGGTTGTTTTTACTTTTCTTTATACTCGCCGATATTATGCTAACAGACCACTGACCTTTTTATTAAATAAATAATTCATTCATCCCACATAAACAATCAAAGTAAATTAATTGGATGTCTTAAACCTACCTCTTTCTTTGTTGACAAAACACAGCTGAAGAGATTAAAGTAATCTCGTACGACTGAATATCAAGTTGTCATTTGTCAAGAACTTATTTTAAACCTTCTCCAAAATAAACATCTTAAATTGTACTATATCAAAAACCATTTTGAATTTACCAATTGTATATAACATTTTTTGTTTGAAATCATCCAAACTATTATATGTTAAAATACTGGTAGTCAAACCCCTAACACCTTGTATAAAAGACGTTGTACAGGTCGCACAACTGAAAATGTAAATAATATTTTAGCATATTTGACTGTAACCCCAATTTTAGACACCAAAACCATCTGCACAAATATTATCATAGATTTCTCTATCTAAAAAAATGAAATGAAACTATGATTACTGATAAAGTATGGTCACAGACTTCCAGGTTTTCCCCGACAATTTCATAGAAATTCCAGGTTATGTTTTGAGAATTTATATTTCTTAGAAAAAAGCCAATAAAGTAAGTAATTAACTTATTATTGCTTATTCTGTTCTATTAAAAAATTAAGTAAAAAATGCAGTAATACAAAGCATTATACAAACAAAAAATTAATATATACTTTCAACATGTCATTATTAAAAATTAAATTTAAAAGGATTACAGATAAAATTCAAATTAACTATTTTAAATTTTTTGTCTCAGTTCCGATATTTCCAGTTCCATGGATGCTGTTTCCTTTTCTAGTTTTTTCTTTTTATTTTCTAAATGATAAAGTTTACTTTCGAGATGAATTCCTTTCACTTTTCGTGATCAATTTCTTTTTCTTTCCCTTTTCGGCGATTATGGTTGTCAAGGGCATATTGATAAGTTTTGTAAGTATTTTTAATACATAACCTCATTTTGTAGGACATATTGACACTTAATGCACCACCTATTTGATAAATTGCGTTATATACTTATCTTTGGCAGATGCTGGACTCCTTCAACAGATTTTCAACTAATTTTAATTTGTAGAAAGCTCCGATTCAACGGTGGCGTTTCCATGAGAAAGGATCAAAATTAACTTAATAGCCTGACACAATTTTTAAAGTAGTCATTTTGTCCCAAGAAATTGTAGCAAAATGTAATTTGATGATACATTTTCCAAAAATTTATAAATGCGGTATCTATTAGATGCTGGTTATACCGTCGATAGAAGTTTTTTGTTTCATACAAATACTTTTAACATATTTTGTGCTCTTTTATGTGAAACCCTTTGATCAAGCATGTTGTTTGGTTTTAAGCATGTTACATATTTAATATACGCGGATGATATAAAATATTAATTATAACCTACAACTTCTTTCCGAAAAGGGCAATAAAGCTTCTGTAGAATTTTCTACATATTGTAAAAAGAATTATCTACAGCTTAATATGAAGAAACCAGTGTTTATGGAATTTCTTCCAAGAAATTCCATAAATAATAGGGCCCTAAAACTTCTTGGTTTGTATATCGATCAGAAGCTCAGCTGGGAGTGCCATATTGATCACCTCTGTAGGAAGTTAAGTGTATCCTGCTATATCGAAAGATCTCTTGTAGGTACTATCTCTGTGGATGTTTTAAAGGTATTGTATTACAGACTGATTTACTCTCACCTTCAGTACGGGCTAATTTTTTGGGGGAACTCGGCACACATACAAAGGGTTTTTATAAGCCAGAAAAAAATAATAAGATGAATAAGCCAAGCAAGAAAAAAAACATCTTGCAAACCATTATTTAAAAAACTTGGATTTCTTACATTGCCCTCAATATATATCTACGAAGTCACTAAGTACATCTTAAAGAATCTAAGGCAAATATGAAACAAAGTGTTATTCACCAGCATAACACTAGGAATAAAAGTGACCTACATTTGCCTTTCTGTCGAACATCACTGTTTCGGAAGTCTCCAGAGTACAACCAAAGTAAAAAGAAGTCAATAAAAAATCAATTAAAGGACTAATAAATGTATTTTATTCAGTGGATGAATGAAGGGGAAACTCATTTGGAACAACCTCATTTTGACTTCGTGTAATGTATATATTGTACTTGTATTATATTTGATATTTAAGTCTTATTTCTATTATTTATTCGTGACCGATTTTTGAATTGTTTTGTCTAGTTTGGTAACTTCTAATAGTGAATGTAATCTGTTTGTTTTCTGTCTTGTTTGCAAATACGTATTTCTGTTTGTATAATTTTGTGCCTGCGTATTGCCTATTTTTCAGTGAGGATGCCAATACATTTTCTTTTTATTTTCCATGTACTAGTTTTAAATTGTAAACTTGACTGCAACTGTTGGCCATATTTATTTAAAAACTTCTTTTCAATTGACTAGCTTAATAAGTTTATACTTCTTGTAAAAACTTCTATGGTGAATAAAATATATTTGAATTTGAACAATGTTCTATTCTATTCAACAAATTCTCTTTATTTGATTTATCAAAAATGTCTGACATTCCGACAAAAAATAAATTTGTCCTTTTCAGAAACATTTAGGTCTTTTAATGCTTTTTTAGTGGCAAAACCAACATCAGTCTTATTAGTTGGTAAAAGATCTTTATTATCAAAATTTAACTTTAAAATTTGTTGGAGACCTTCATCCAAAACTTGTATTTTTAAGATTTTTTTGATTAACTCGTTTAATAGTTGCAATAGATCATCATACAAATAAGGAACCATAGCTTGGGTTAGCTCTGATTTTAAAAAAAAATAGTTCTAAAATGTCGGCAATGTGTGAAAAAAAAACCTATTTTTAAAGACTAACTGAAACATTTGATGGAGGCTTAGTGACATTTTATCTCCCCTTAAGATTTGAAAAGACCATTTTCTCAGACAAGAACATTTCTACCAATTTCATTTTACAGAATTTATAGGGAAATTTGTTAGAATTTGTAAGAGCCATAAAATTAGTTCGCCTGGCAGGTGAATCTTTTGAAACATAATATGCTCCCAATAGAAAGTCACACCACTTAAGTCGATTTTCCAGTCGTCCGTGTCGTACTGTTATTGTGAATGGCGCCAGCGGGCAAGAATGAATATAAGGGAGATGTTAAATAAATTTGTTAATCAACCAACGCTGATTAATTTGATTATTTTTCCAGGTTTAGTATAAAATCCCCTGACTTTCTATTATTTTTTGTAAATTCCCTGATTTTTAGTTGGATTTCTGAATTACTTGACTTTTCCAGATTTTCCAGGTCGCTAAGAACTTGATGGACTGTTAGAAGGCGCCTGCTTTAACTCCTTTACTTTGACTTAATATTAATATTAGATTATTTAATTCTTATTACAGGTTGGCCACAAAACTCAATTATATATTTCTATATTGTTAATGTTTAATTTTTGTTTCACATTCTACTTAAGTTTATTTTTTTCGAAGTCTAATTTCTTAGGTATAGGTTTATGCTAAATAATTTTTTCCTCAGACTCAACAAAAAATAAACATTTTAATAATTTGTAGTGTTTTTGATATTTAATATCCCCTAAAATATGGAATAAATTAGTTCGTCGTTGATATTTTAGCTTAAAAAGTTTCTCGGCTTGAGGTTCTCACTGATTGTTCAGAATTTCAGATTCCTTTTAACCTATAAATGTATCTTTTTTTTTTAAACTTCCTAGTAAAACTACAAAATTTGCCAAACTGCGCCTTCCAGTGACCACAACTTGCATTAGTCAAACTTTGTCCGAAATTACAGTTAAATATAATTTCATTTATTACACTACTATGATCAAATTAGTGCAAATTCTGATCTGATGCATGCTTCTTATTTAATTTCAGAAGAAGTAGTAAACTTACAAAATATGCTAACAATTTAATACAATACTGACAATTTACTTGTGACGACTTGCACATTGTATAACCAGAATAAAATAATAAATAAAATAAAAAACATAAAGCGAAAAATACTTTACATCGAAGCAACAAAAAACAAAGCAAACTCACCGATAACTCGTTATGAACGTCACCCTGAGCGCCGAAAAATCCCTGAACGGTATGGTTCGGCTGCGAGGACAAGATCACCTCCTTCACAGTAGTAGCTCCTTTGGTCCGCCTCTCTTTGGGCACGTTATTCGGCGTGGACTGCCGTTTTCCTCCACTAGGCGGCGCGAAACTCGGCGTTACGCTTCCCGTAGGCGAAGCAACCGTCGCGACGGGCGTGGCCTGCGTAACGGTTCCCACCTGGGACGTTTCCATTGGCACATTCTGTAACGTCACGCCCACCGCCGGAGGTTTCTGAGTGAGGGTGGGCGTTTTTTCGCGCACGAAAGTGTCTTCGTAACTTAAAGTCGATTGCACAGCCTTATCACTTGTCGTGGTCACGTTTTGAGTCTGTGGGGAGTTCGCCGTGGTGGTCACAACGAGCGCGGAGGTTTTCGTGGAGCTTCCCGTGATTGCCGGGAAGCTTTTGATGTTGTGTACGTCGGGCACTACGGTTTTATTACTAGAACTGTTATTACTTAAGCTAGAGAAGGCAGACGGTATCGAGGACTTTTCGGAGGGGCTCGTCACTTGCGGGGAAACGTGGGAGGTCGGTGGGCTTTTCAAGTCCGATTCGGGGGTTTTCGCTGGTTGGGGGGACTTCTCTTTACTGGCGGGGGCGGGACGTTCTTGTTTCTCGGGGCTCGGTTTCTTTTTTTCACAGTTCTTGGCTGAAATATAACGTTAATTATCTACTATTTTACGCCATCGTCGATTTTGATGATTTTTGGTACACAGGTACATTTTAATCACGAATCAAAAGTCAACTTTATTCGGTCACTTTTTGTTTTTGAGTTACTTATTCTCAAAGTTCATAGCCATTTTGGTTGGGCTAACGAAAAACGCATTTTTTTTTATTACAAAAACCCATTTTTGTATTAAAGTGTTTTAAATATCGCACTGCGTTTTTGGTTACCCCAGGATGTTTTTTTATTTGATTTTGATGTGAAAAAGTGTATCGACAAAATTTCACAGGACCTCTTCCTCGATTAACCGTCCTTATTTTTAAATCCGAAACAATTGTATAAATGAATGAAGTAAACTCCTCTTTTTTTGTTAGTCACATCTTTCCCTAAATATTAAAAAAGTTTATGTTTTAGATGATTAACGAATGTCTACTAACAGTAATGCACTTCCCTGTTGGCCGTCTTTTGTGTTAGGTCTTTAATGATGTATATAGAAAAAAAAAAATATATATACATTAAGCGAATTGATTTGCGAGTTAATTTTTTTGATGATATCAAAATGGCAACAAAAATTAATAGTCAAAAAGTATGCAGAATGTCAGTTTTTGAGTGTTTATTATATATGTATTAGTTTCATACAAACCAAGCTAATTTTCATAAAAAAGAAGGAAGAAAAAAAGGGAAAATTGGAGTTAGAATGTCTGGGAACTCTGAGGTTTCAAAAACGAAAAGAGAGCAAATAAATTTGACCTCGGATTCGTGATCATGGCGCTAAAACTACTGCTATACCAAAAATAATTAAAATCGGGGATGACGCAAAAACGTAAAAATTCTAATAAAAAAACCTAAGATACTGAAAATTTCCTTCAAATGCAAACTAAGATCATTCTGGGTTAAGTATGTACTTTAGTCAGACAAAACACAGTAGAGTTATGTAAGTAAAAAATTCATTTATACTGCCTATTTATTACTGTTATAAATGTAAGTGATAATAAGACTTTGGTTTTATTCAGGCACACATGTTTTATTATGATTATTGCGTAAGTATTTTATTAAATTTGACATATTAATGCAGCTAACGCTTTTGATAAATATCATTATCATGTTCTCTATAACAACAAAAACTACAAAAGTGGTTAGGTAAGACATTCAGAAAAATTATTTAAGGTAAAATCATACTATGGACTCGTTGAAACCTGATGTTCTTTGGCGTATCAGAACTAAACCTACAAGTTTTATACTTAGTTTAGTTTAAATGTATAGGGTGTCCGGATTTGGTTGCAAAAGCAGGGTATCTCGCTTATTTTTAAAGATAGAACCTTGCAGTTTTCACGAACCTGCGCTAATTTTTTGTGAAACTCATGAAGGCGTAAACAAAATTTTCATAGCCTTCTTCGTTTATGAGATACAGGACGAAATAGAAAATTTTGCATTTTGGGACCCCCCTCGTATCTCAGTTATCCTTTAACTTAACGAAAAGGGAAAAATTGCTGCTTATGCAGTTTTTTACGCTGGATCCAGTGGCGTAGTCACATTTTTCATTTGAGTTGTTATTTTTTAGATATGACCCAAAGTTGTGTTTTTTTAAATGGGACACCCTGTATATTTGTCCAGAAATTGATTTGTCCTTTTAAAAGCTTCTCAAAAATATATAATAGTATGGGTCTATTTTAATAAACAACAACAAAAATCCTAATTTTTATAATTATCATCCCAAATTTTGCAGTAGGCCATGCAAAACAATGCTGCCTTTTATTTAGAGTCGTTAACAATATCTACATCCTAACAATAAATCAAAATAAATATGTAATTAAATCTATTTATCAAAATATGTATTGATAATTTCGCACCAAAAAAGTACCACCTACCTAGATTTATGTAACACAAAAACAAAACAGTAATAAATTATTATGTAACAAGCCTTTGAGCAAAAATCAACTGTCGTATAAGAACTACAGTAACCAAGGAAATCAAAAGAACTGTTCAAACTGATTTCGATTTTGTACTATGCATGCTTCGCACAATTTTTGTATTCGTTTTAGGGAATTAAGCAAAATAACGGGATGATTTTGTAAATAGCGAAAATTTTCTCTTATTGCATTTCCTAAATCTTGGACATTATCATAGTGGTCTTTGTAAATTCTATTTTCCAGATTTCCCCATAGAAAGAAATCTGAAATCGACAAATCTGGGGACCTAGGGGGCCATCTTATAGGTCCATTTGTTCCGATCCATTGATTGGTAAAATTATTGTCCAGAAATAATCTCGTCATTCCAGAATTGTGTGCAGGAGCACTGTCCTGTTGAAAATAAATTTCGTTAATTTGCGCTAGCGGAACATCGTCAAGTAATTTAGGTATAGCTGCCTCTAAAATTTCTATATAGTGATTGACTGTTAGATTTCCCTCAAATGTGTAAAATTTTATATGAGTTCCTAATATGAAGCAGGACACATTTAGACCAAACCTGCCCTGCTGTCTTCTGGGAAATATTTGGTGTTGATTTTCCTGTGACCAGAATCTACTATTGTGCCTATTGAGTATACCAGAATTACTGAAATGTGCTTCGTCTGACCATATAACCTTCCTTTCAAAATCTCTAACCATATCGCATCTTTCTCGAAACCAATTGCAGAAGACTACCCGACGCTCTGCATCCCCTGGCTGTAAGTGCTGCACGAGCCTAAATTTGTATGGGTGGTATTTGTGTTTTTTTAGAATTTCTTAAACTCTAGTTTTTGGAATCCCTATGCTCTTTTCACTGGCCCTACAAGAGTTTGTAGGGTAAGCTTCTGCATTAGCCAAAACCGTAATTTCCTCAGCCTCCCGATTTTCTTTATTATATGTTTTCGTACGAGGTTTGATAAATGATCCGTGATTAAGTAAATTCTTTTTTATCCGATAAAAAGTGGATATATTAGGTTGCCTCCTTTCTGGATATCTAAATAAAAATTAAGCAATAGTATTTCAACATACCTAAAAATTAACTATTTACCTGTTAAAATACATCTCAGAAGCCTCTTCAACATTTTCATTACTTAATATAAAACAAGCTAACATATCGTACTTTTTATGTTCGAAAGTTTGGTTTTCTTCCATAATAATACAAATATATTTTTACCCAATAAATAAATACAAAAAACTAGCGCTATATTTTATAAACGCGTACAAAATTGGGAAATGTCATTTGCTTCCAAGAAAACAAAAGAAAACGGCATCGTTTTGCATGGCCTACTGCAAAATTTGGGATGATAATTATAAAAATTAGGATTTTTGTTGTTGTTTATTAAAATAGACCCCTACTATTATATATTTTTGAGAAGCTTTTAAAAGTACAAATCAATTTCTGGACAAATATACAGGGTGTCCCATTTAAAAAAACACAACTTTGGGTCATATCTAAAAAACTCAAATGAACAATATGACTACGCGACTGGATCCAGCGTAAAAAACTGCATAAGCAGCAATTTTTCCCTTTACGTTAAGTTAAAGGATAACCGAGATACGAGGGGGGTCCCAAAATGCAAAATTTTCTATTTCGCCCCGTATTTCATAAACGAAGAAGGCTATGAAAATTTTGTTTACGGCTTCATGAGTTCCACAAAAAATTAGCTCAAGTTCGTGAAAACCGCAAGGTTCTATCTTTAAAAATAAGCGAGATACCCTGCTTTTGCAACCAAATCCGGACACCCTGTACATGGTGGTCCAATAATAGAGAACGCCGGCTGCAGCTCGTTAATGACAGAACTTAAGCAAAAACATATTTATAGGTAAATCGGCCAAGAGAAATCGCTGTAAATTAATTTCAAATTCGAAAGTTGGCCGCTAGCGGGCGTAACAGCAACACAAATGTGTAAATGCCAATTTTCGCTTAAATTTCCATAATTATAAGCATTGTATTCCTCAACCAATTACGCACTTTTTTGCTATCAAATAATGTTTGTCTATTTTCAAAAATAAAGTGGTGGGGGAAGGTCAAACATGTTTACTTTCAAATGTATAGATATCTCTGTTTTGGATGAATCGATTTTATTCAACTTGGTGCCGAAAAAATGTGGCGTTTTTGGGTGTTTTGGGAACACTGGGAACAACATGGTACTTTATTTTTATTTTACGTATTATATGAGTAAAGAAGTAATTGATTTATTTGTTTATTTATTTATTGTTAAGTACGTTACAGATTAAAAGATCTAAGTAGTACTATCAAATGTCCTAGACTACAGAACAAAAAGAAAACAAATAGAGTAAAATGACAAAGCACAGGTCAAAAGGTTAACAGGATAATAATTGTTTTAATCCAGCAAGATTAACAAAGAACAAGTCTATGTTAAAGAAGTAGACATTATATGTATACACAAGGCGGTCCGCAATGGTTCTCCGTCCGTAATTTGTTCTGTGTCTTCTTTGAAAAAATAACTCTTGTTGTCGCGTTCGTCGGGAAGGAATTCGAAGATAGATCTCTGTTAGAATTTCTTCACAGTCCATTTGACCTCTTAGCAATTTAAAAAGAAAAAGAAAAGATTGGCCTTTTCAGCGATCTTCAAGCGATTTAAGCCCACACAGCTGAATTCTTGTTTCTCGTGATAGGTGGTCATATGGAAAATGATGTTTGTAGAGCAAGTACTTCGCAAACTTTCCCTGAACTCTTTCTGCCCTGGCAATATGATGCTGGTAAATTGGCCACCATATGATGCTGCAGTACTCCAATATACTGCGCACGAGACAGTTGTATAGCATAGTTAGAACACGGGTATCATTCATATGTTTAGTGTTACGTTTAATAAATCCTACCATCTTGAATGCTTTGGCGATAATATGGGCTAAGTGCAAGTTGAATGTGAGTTCGGAATCGAATATGACCCCGAGATCATTAAAAGACGACACAGAATCCAGTATAGTGTTGTGTAGCGAGTATTCAGTAATTACGGGATTCCGACATCTATGAAAGGTCATCCGTTTGCATTTCTTAACATTAAGCTGTAGACAATTTCTGTTACACCAAGAAGCTAAGCGGTCGAGGTCGGCTTGGAGATTGCATGACGCAGAGGTGCTATCGATGGTGGAAAAGAATTTAAGATCGTCGGCGTAAAGCAGACACTGTGAGAAATTAAAACAGGATGTGATATCGTTTATAAAAAGGGAAAACAAAACGGGTCCAATATGTGAACCCTGGGGCACTCCAGACAGAACTGCTATCTCCCTTGATGTTACACCTGAGACGCATACTGACTGTCGACGATTCCTGAGGTAGTCTGCTATCCAGGAGAGGTAATTTGACGTAAAACCCATCTGAGATAACTTATCTATTAGAAGTTGGTGACAAACACTGTCGAAAGCCTTTGACATATCGGTATAGATCACGTCGACCTGGTGACCAGCCTCCATATTTGAAACAAGGTATTGTTGGTAGACCGCTAGGTTTGTTAGCGTAGAACGACCTTTAATGAAACCGTGCTGGACCTGTGCAATATAATGCTTGTAAGTGTTGAAAATTTCGTCTGTTATAAGCGATTCCAGAACCTTAGATATTATTGATAATAGTGATATTCCTCAGTAGTTTTGGATGTTAGCCTTATCACCAGATTTGTACAAAGGTATCAGAGTAGATTTCTTCCACAGTGCCGGAAACATTCCCCCATCAAATGTTCTCTGAAATATTATACAGATGGGATTACAAAGTGATGAATAGCATTCTTTCAAAAATAGAGGAGTGATTCCGTCTGGTCCTGCGCTTTTACTTGCATCGAGCTGTGATAGTTTTGCTTTCATCTCTTCTGGGGTAAAATGGTGACTGGACAGTGTATTTGCATACTCAATATTCGTTTTTAGTAGTTCAACATCACTATAGTCCCTGTAACAGAGCTGAAAAAAATCAGCAAATCCCTCGGCTATGCTATTAGGATCTTCAAAATGATTGCCCTCGTAGTACATAGAGCATGGTATGCCGCTTTCCTTACGTAGAGAATTAACATATCTCCAAAAGTGTTTAATGTTGGTAGGAATTGCATTTTCAGTATTCGTTATAAATAGTGCGTAACAGTAGTCAATCTGAAATTTAGTCTCTTTGCGAAGATTAGAGTATGCTTGGTAATCAGTTGAACAACCAGATTTTTTAAACTTTCTGTGTAATTTGTTTTTCTGAACAATAAGTTTCCTTAAGTAAGGTGAGTACCATTTTGGAAAACGTTCATCTTTGACCACCGTCTTGGGAACAAAAAGTTCCACAACGGTGAGCAAAACATCATAGAACTCAGAGACCATCAATTCGAGATCTGTTTCCGTGTGCAAAAAGGACCAATCGACGTTAGAAAAGTAGTCATTAATGCCAGCGTAGTTTGCTTTAGCAAATAAATGAATAGTAATTGGTGCATCTCTACGAAGAACTCTGAAGTGTCGACACTCGATACGAACTTCCAAAGAGGGATGGTATAAGTCGCATTTAGTTAAAGGAAACTGGGCTTTGGCCACCTCGTAAGATTCAGTGTCATCCGTGAATATCAAATCCAGTGTTCGACCAAGCGCATTTACGATATTGTTGCATTGATGAAGCTCCAAAAAGTTAAGTCCGTCGATTAGAGTTTCTTCATGTTCATGATGCACTCTGCTGGCTATTATAAATCCCTCGTCGTCAATCCACTCAATGTTAGGCAGATTAAAGTCGCCCATGATCAAAAAACTGGCCCTGTTGTACTGGTTTCTTAGTTCTTCACAAGTTTGCACAAAATGTTGATATGAAGCTGTTGGAGAGTTGGGTGGAAAGTAAGCGCAACACATTATAAAATTGGTAGTGTTCAAGACAACATGAACCCAGACATCTTCATATTGAGCCAGTTGCCTAGTTGGTATTAGTGCGGCTTTGTAAATGTTCCTGATTGCTATTAGAATACCGCCCCCCCTCTCACAGGCTAATTCGGAATAGTTGCGATCTCTGCGAAAAACAACGTAGGAGTCTGGAAAGTATTCTGGTGAGCCAATCGATTCAGTTAGCCAGGTTTCGCTGAACATTATGCAATCGTAATCACATGAGCTGGTTGACAATAATATTTCTGGAGACTTGGTTCTTAGGCCTCTGACGTTTTGATAAATCAGTGTATGTATGTAGTTTTTTCTATACTTTGATGAAGAGGACGGAGATGTTTGAGGATTTGCGATCTGGTGATTTATGGTCTGGTGAGAACCGAGGAGGTTACGTGAAAATTTGACGAAGAGTTCAACGAATTATTATTTACCGATGTGGGTGAAAAAATATGAGTACACACAAATTGACAAAGTTCTGTTTTTACTCTGTGTGTTGGAGTACCCTGCCAGTTTCTCTCATTGAAGTGCATGAAGTTATCTAAACTAAGAAAGACTGATTTTCCTTTATCGACGTGTACATGCCTATGAATATCCATATTAAATTCGTAAATGAACTCGTTGAGAACATGCCTTTGTGATGTGTAGGCTGGCCCAACAATGATTAGATTTGACCTTGCCGAAAGTTCCGTGAATTTATCCCAGCACTCCTCTGAGACTCTTCTACCTCTGATGGCGTCCTCCGATCCTGTCAGCACCACAACATAGTCCGACCTTGTAAACTTGTCTGCGAGACAAAGGTATTTGTTCAGTAGGTCCATGACTGTATCGCTCTGAGAGTATTGCTGGTTTATGTCGAATGAACCGTCACAAAAACGTTTAAACAATGATCCGATACTCATGGCGCAGGATTTGTTTCCAAAAATTAGGAGCTGTGGGCGTCGATTTATACTTGTATTATGCAAGATATTGGTTTGTGTCTCGGGTGGTGTCGCGTCGCTATTGTCTGGGTGTAGTGAATTCTCTATCGTTTCTGCATGTGTTTGCTGTGGGGTTCGACCTCGCGAGTGTTTGGGAAATTACTGCTGGATTTTCCATCTTCTTTTAGTGTGAATATTTTGTGATTGGCCCTTTTTAAGTCCTCAATGTAAACCTCATTCTCTTTAGTGAGAGTTTCAATGCTGATCAACATATTATCTTTTGTAGATATTAAATTATCCAGTTCTTTCATCAAGGCTGTATTTTTGCACTCATGTTCTTCTATAAGGGCAGTAAGATTTTTATTTTTTTCTCGAAGGGTTAATAATTCATTATTCAGAGCAGATATCTCAAGTTTTTGTTGATTAATTTTGTCCACATAGTTTTGTTCAGTTACACACGTCAACTTCGAAGTCGAGAGTCCTTCTATTCAACCTCTTTATATGTCTGTCTTTATCAGCATTTTCTCTTAACAGGCGACCGATATCTTCGTTTAATTCAGAGACCCGTTCTTCATGCTTGCGCTCTAGTTCTTCCACATAACTATCTTTTCTCTTGCATTCCAGTCTCACTTTGTCGTACTGTTCGAGCAGTTTTGTAAATGTAGGTAGGTCCTTGATATTATGTTTGCAATCGATGCAGTAGTACAATAATGTTCTTTGCGCTAGAGAAAGAGCATGCGCTTCAGTTGTGCTAATCACGGAACAGTTTTTACACAGAGTAGATTTGCATGAGTCGCATGGAGCTCCAAATAATTCCTCATCTTTAGGTCTAGCTTTAAATATGCAGGATTTATGGCACTTGCTGTATTCCAGAAGAGACATTATGGTTATTATAGTTGTTAAGAATATTTGAAGTAATTACAGGTTATTTGCATTAATGTTGTTTCGATACTGCTTAAGTACGGAAAACACTGGTCCTCTGCTCAAATTGGAAAGACAGTAACAATTTAGTCATTTTTAGACACGATAATTTGTCCTCCATATGACGTCATAGTCGGCAGTTGTACTACTTTTGTACAATTTAGACTTGCAGAGTATCCCTGAATTCGGAAGCACAAACAAGCGAAAACCTCCGTATATTTTAGGTTTATATTTACAGTTTAGTGTTCTGTTTTTGTTTATTTAATATTATTACACACACAAAACACAATAATTGCTTTAATACCACTCAAAATAACACATTAACAAACTCGAATTGTAAACAAACAACATAGGTTATTGTTAGCAGTAATCAGTATTTAGTCGAAGGTGAGGAGTTTTGGAAAGCTGATGTGTACATTACCCCTCCAAAAGATGGAATGGAATCAGAAGAAGACTCTGATGATGATGAAGCTCCTTCAACTAATATAAATGATCTTAGTGGATGCCAACTAGAATCAGAAGCTTGCGCTAAAATACATACTTTAGCTCAATTGGTAACTTGATTTAACAAAAACAGAATTGAACCAAATTTTGAAGAACAAAATTGGAATAAAATTGATCTGGAATCATTCGTTTCCCCATTTGTTTCAGCTAAAGAACCCAGTATGGCCGTCAGGTTATTTCCAGATGCTGTTGCATGCTTTAAATAATTTTTTGATACTGATATATGTAATTATTTAGTAGAAATGTTTGGATTGTACGCCAGATAGAAAGGCAATCAATTTTAGTACTGATCAGGGGGAATTAAAATGTTTTAAAGCAATTTTATATTTATCTGGACATTTACAAGTTCCAAGGTGGCTTATGCTTAGTGAAGTTGATGCGGATACATACAATCCATTAGTAGCAAACGCAATGCGAAGAAATAGGTTTGAAACCTTTAAAATATATGCATATATATGAAGGCATGGAGCAAAGCAGTATATAAATGGAAAGCCCATTAGGTATGGATATAAAATATAGTCTCTATGTGAAAAATCTGGATACCTAACACAATTCAATCCATATCAAGGCAAACACGCAAACAGGCGCTACAGGGAACTGGGTTTGGGAGGGTCTGTGGTAATGACACTGCTAGAAAGTATACCAAAACAAATCCTATTTAAAATTTATGGCGACCGATATTTTTTAGTAAATATTCTTCAAAAGAATGGAATAGCATATACAGGAACAATCAACGCAAACAGGCTGGGAAATTGTCCTTTGCGCACTAAATTGGAAGTAAAAAAGTTGACAAGGGGCAGCTTTGAGTACTCTACAGACGTTCATTCTCAATTAATAGTGACTTTACGGAATGATAACCGTCCTGTTTTAATTTTAAGTAGTTGCGATCCAGTAAATCCAATCTCTCAAGTTAGGCTGTTCTTCAGCCATTTGTAATACGGCAATATAAAAAATATATGGGTGGAGTAGACCAGATGGACCACAACATCCACAATTATAGAATTAGTGTAAGGTCTAAAAAATGGTGGTGGTCTTTTCGCATTTTGATTGGATTCATGCATGCATAATGACTGGCAGTATTACAGGCCCCAACCAAATTGCAAACAAATACAATTTAGAAGGGAAGTGGTACAATTGTATCTTAACAAATATGGACGACCGATTTCGACTGGAGGCCGTCCCAAAAAACTTTTTTTTTCTCTAGATTATAATTAGTTTTTTTATCATTTTTCCAAAGTTATGATTTTCAAAGAGTTTGCGAAACTCAGGCATTCCAGGTACTGTCAATTTATCAAAATTTGGGAAAAACAGGTTAATCCTAAAATTTTAGGAAAACCAAAAAACCGATAAAAAACAAGGTTAGGTTAGGTTAGCTATACTAAGTTTTAGAATTTTTTTTCTGTTCCTTTGTCAAGTTTTGTTATTTACAGTTATGTAAGATTACTAAAGTTTCTATTGGAGCTTTGTTCAGTTCCAGTTTTCTGAATTTCCTAAAATTTTAGGATTGATTCAAATGGGAGATGAAAATAATTTTCACTTTGACATTGTCAATTTTCCCCTCTACGAAACGGCAAGGTTAATTTTCCAATCCGACGTTTCGGATTCGAGAGACCATCATCAACTTTCTTAATTTAAATCCGAACCTTGATTTTTTATTTCACTATTCAATGCCTTTCATAACTACCAAATAAATTGTGATACAAAAGTCATAGTGTAGTTAGTTGTAATTAGTTAGAGAATTCCGAAAGAACGCCATGTAGTGACCACTAACAAAGTCATTACGGTACAGTTTATGGTTCTACGAGTAGAGCAAAAATGGCAAGTTGGATAAAATCGGTTCATCCAAAACAAATACCTACACTCAAAATTCAAAATTTTTAATCTTCCCCAACCACTTTATTTTTGAAAATAGACAAAAATGGTCTTAAGCAGAAAAGGGCGTAATTGGTTGAAGAATATTGACATTTACACTTTTGTGTTGCTCTTACGCCCTCTAGTAGCCTCTAGTAAACTCGAAAATAATTTACAGCAATTTCTCTTGGCAGAATTATCTATAAATATTTTTTTCCTTAAGTTCTGTCATTAACGGTTTCCGAGCCACAGCCGACGTCCTCTATTATTGGACCACCCTGTACTTTATTGCCTAAGAACTAGAGAATAATTACACATTTTTATTGAGAAAAGTCTATTAAATGCATTTAGAGTACTTTTTTTTTAAGATCTTACTTCTAAACCTAATCTATAAATAAAATAAAAGTAATATGTTAAAATGACAAAAAATCAAAATCTTAAACTAACCATGAGACTTAACAAAGGGGTGACAACATGAATTACAAAACTCATAAACTACTTAAATAAGCCTCAAAGTAGTTTTTGATTGAAATACTCCTCCAACTTGTATAAAGTTTCCAGAATAAAATAAATTTGACAGTTCGACGCAACCTCACGTACGCCAGATATTTCAGTTCCAAGCATAATTTATTATAAATTTTCCAAGCATATTTTATATTAGAATGCTTAATAACCATAAGTTTTGTCCTGCTTGCAAGAGTAAACCCAAAGGGGTGTTAAATATGCTGACCCCCCTGTAATTTTGTTGGAAACATGTAACTGCTTACCTATATCCGCATAAGAAATAGGTCCATCCATTGGTAACGAGTGCACGGAATCCACATCCGATGAGGAGTCGTTACTCTTCTCACTGTGAGGCATTGACCTTGTAGTTTTAGCATTTGATACACCTGCAAGTTTTTTTAAAAATTAAATATATATATATATATATATATATATATATATATATATATATATATATATATATATATATATATATATATATATATATATATATATATATATATATATATATATATATATATATATATATATATATATATATATATATATATATATATATATATATATATATATATATACAGGGTGATGCATGAGGAAATGTCAATACTTCAGGTACATATTCAGGACCAAAAAATTAACATAAAAGTCTATATAAATAAGTGTCCGCAAGGCCTTAGTTCTCGAGATACAGGGTGTTAAAGTTTTTATTTCATTTTCCTATTTTTTAAATAAAATCTTTGATAATGTAAATAATGGAGTGAAAATTGATATACGGAGGTTTTTTGGTATGACAAATTCGAATCTAATATTAGTATTGCTCTTACTTGTAGGGGGCGCCACCTACATGCCTTTCTACTTCTTCGAACAATCACAACTTTTTGTTACAGTCTTGTATTACATTTTTGAGCAAAACAAATTATTCCCTTGCCATTTCTACGTCAAAAAGGTATACCTGTTAATAGTGGATACGAGCAACCGTTTTCGAGATATTTGGATTTAAAACAGTTTCGGCGCATGTGATTTTTTTCATCAAATTCACATAAAGTATGCATGTATTGTAAAAAAAATAGAAGTGTGCCTTGCCTGACAGAACAACTGCTGGTTGGTGTTCTCATCGTTTTTCCTGTTACTTAGCAATAGTAATGTCAGTTAATAATAAGATCAAATTTTGTCTCTGTGAATTTCTGTTCATAACTTTTATTATCTGACAATAATCATTTAAGAAACTTTAGATCTAAATACGTCATTATGCCTGTGATATTCTCGCATCGTGAATATGCAGATATGATATTCGTCTATGGCTTCTGCAATGGGGTCGCAATTCAAGCAGTCGCGGAGTACCAGCGTGGTTTTCCAGATAGAAGGGTGCCAGATAGAAGAGTTTTTCAACAAGTTTTCACTACTGCTGGAGAATCTGGGATGTTTCCAAGTGCCAAAATTGTATCTGAAAGGGAATCGGGACCCAACGTTGAAGTAGAAGAGGCTATACTCAATGCCGTCGAAAATGATCCAAGCATAAGCACTAGGCGGATTGCAGATACTTATCAAATTACACAATCGTCTGCTTGAAGAAATCTTCACATTAATTGTTTATACCCATTTCATTTACAACGGGTTCAACATTTGCAGGAGGGTGATTTTGAGTTGAGAATGCAATTCTGTAACTGGATTAATGAAGATCGAAGGTTGTATAGGTATGTTTTGTTCACTGGTGAAGCACAGTTCACGCGTGATGGTATAAATAATCTTCACAATGAACACCGGTGGTCCTATGAAAATCCTCACGCTACAGTAGAACATAATTTCCAACATAAATTTAGCATTAATGTGTGGTGTGGAATGTTAAATGGTCATTTAATTGGTCCATTTATAATCGACGGTAGTCTTACAGGAGAAAAATATTTAAACTTTCTTGAAGATCACTTGCGAAATCTATTAGAAGATGTTCCCCTTAATGTAAGACAAAACATGTATTTGCAGCATGATGGAGCCCCTACACACTAGAGTTTACTTGTAAGAGATTTTTTAAACCAAAACTTTCCAAACCGATGGATTGGTCGGGGAGGTCCGTTTAATTGGCCACCTAGATCGCCAGACCTTAATCCTTTGGATTATTGTCTTTGGGGATGGTTCAAATCACTGGTATATTCCACTAAAGTAAATACAAGAGAAGCATTATTGGATCGGATAACAAACGCAGCACAAATACTAAGAAATGCGCCCGAATGTATCCACAGAGCAACCCGAGCTATACACCATAGAGCTGACCTGTGCTTAGAAGCAAATGGTGGAATTTTTGAAAATTATAAAACGTAACCTAGATTTTATTAAAAACAACTTAATAATAACAATTTTAATAAAAATTAAATACCTTTTGTTTAGTTTATGTCTGAGGCACTAAATACACACCTCAAAAAAATGTGCTAGTCTTTCATTTCAAAGCTTCTGTGCCAAGATGCGTTTAAATTTGGACAAAATAACAAACTTTTAAAATTTTGCGATAAAAAATTACATGCGCCGAAATTGTTTTAAATCCAAATATCTCGAAAACGGTTGCTCGTATCCACTTTTAACAGGTATACCTTTTTGACGTAGAAATGGCAAGGGAATAATTTGTTTTACTCAAAAATGTAATACAAGACTGTACCAAAAAGTGGTGATTGTTCGAAGGAGTAGAAAGACATGTAGGTGGCGCCCCCTACAAGTAAAAGCAATACTAATACTAGATTCGAATTTATCATACCAAAAAACCCCCGTATATTCAATTTTCACTCCATTATTTACATTATCATAGATTTTATTTAAAAAATAGGAAAATTAAATAAAAACTTTAACACCCTGTATCTCGAGAACTAAGGCCTTGCCGACACTTATTTATATAGACTTTTACGTTAATTTTTTGGTCCTGAATATGTACTTGAAGTATTGACATTTCCTCATGAATCACCCTGTATATATGTCATACATATGGGTGGATTCATTAACGCAATAGATAACTCATTTAAATGGAACGACTTAAATTGGTCCGGAGACAATGCTCCGCAAGACGCGGCGTTGCCAGTCACTAAATATTAGAAGAGATCTTTTAGTTGAAAAGAGGAATATTAAATTTGGCTGATAATCTTTGGGGTTGAAATTTGGTACAGGTTAGCTTGAAATAAAGTTTCTAGGAGTAAGCGTACGTTTTAATAGAAAACTTATTCCTACAAAAACCTAAATAATTATGGGTTATTTATTAACAAAAATAGAGACAAAAAATCTGTAAATTAGACAAACTGATGAGACCCAGAAATGTCGAAAGAAACATATTGGGCACTAAAATCACGAGGATCGTAGACCCTTTTAAATAGAGTTTACCCAGTTTAGAAAACGATTTCACTCGAATTCTCAATGATTTGTGCAAATATTTCGCAAAATTCTGCGTTTTCGCACTTGTTGGAAGGGAGTTTCGCTTAACTAAAAGTATTCTTTATTCAATAAAGAACGGTTAAGTTTGTTGCCTGTTTCGACTTCTGTTCATCATCTTCAGTCACATAAAGTACCCTGAGACAGTGATAAAATTGTTGTATCGGAAAATACAAAGTTGGAAAAGCATACAAGCTCAAAATCCTTGATTGGTTGAGTGTATGTTCCTTAGATATGCAAAAGATTCAGCAAACTGGCACAGCCTTTGGTTTCAAGAAAGTTTTGAGCAAATTCGCTTTCTACTTCGAATCAATCGCTTTTTAATGGAATACCCTGTATATTGTTTATTTTTATGAATGGCCATTATCTACTGATTTCAAAAATATATAATTTGATTATATTGGCGAAATCGTTGCCGTTTCCAGAGGTTAATATAGGTGCCATAGAAAAATATATACATCGGGGGATGGCCGCAAATTATCTTTGGTAAGAGTCTACGGTCTCAACACACATGGCAACATTGCGAATTAATTTAAGGTGGGCCTGACCGTTGCCGTGTTCGATCTACTGTGTAGTTATATTGACCTATTCTACAACTGACCAGAAAAAATTGAGGCCATACGGAAATGATCTTATTGCTATGGTAAGAATTAGAGCTTTGATACAAAGAGTCCAGCCTGATAATCAGAAGACCAAGATCGGGGCGAAAAAGAAAAGTTTCTGCAGTGTTGTTACAAAATCAAATCCAAGAAGTTAGTGAGTGCACCGTTAGGAGGCTTCAAGCTGCTTCATTGTTTTGTCGAAAGATGGTTACATGTCCACCATTGCAATGCCTGTATCAAATTGCAAGACTGATTTTAGCTTGAAATCACTTGGCATAGAATATTGATGACTGTTTTCAGATGAGCTAAGTTTTTCCTCAGTGGATTATACAGACTTTATAAATGGTTTCCCGACAGGTCAGACAGTACATAGGTCATAAGAAATTCTAATGATGTTATGCACTTTAAGTTCACTCTGGATGAGCCTAGCATTTTCCTACAAGATAATGCTAGATTTCACGCAGTTAGAATTATTGGATGGATGAATTAGGATAACATATCTCAGAACTGCCCAAGAGCTCAGAAAGCTGCTGTTGCAGGAGTGGGACAAAGTAGACAAGGTTGTGATAACTAACTTAATTGAAAGAATCATCGATTTCCATCAGTTATTAAAGCAGTGCCAGCTCGTGGGATTTCAGTTCGGGGGTGCACCAGAAGGTAAATAGCGCTGCAGGCCAAAATTTTTTTTGATGCCACGACCAAAATGACTAATTTTTTACCTTTTTGTTTTTTTTAATAGAAAAAAATACTAGTTACATGGATTATATACCATTTATACTACTTGCTAAATTAGTAAAAGATTAAACATTATAAAAAATTTAATAATATTCTTGAGTTCCTTGAGATGATTTATTCGCCTTTTATGTCTAGTTACATATGTGTTTGTAAATCAAATCGATTCTTCTATTCTTGTGGTGGGGTGAATTTTTTGAGGTATTTCTACTTGCGATAACATGTCCATATATACCATTTTTACAAAGTAATAAACAACATAAAAACCTGCGGTATTTGAAATCTAGTCTTCAATGACTCGTTTATTAAAGTCTTCAATATTATTAAGAAACACTTTTTCAGCTGATAACATTCCCAAGGCACTTAGTCTTTCTTCTTTCATAGAGTTGCGAAAAAGAGATTTTAGTTTTTTTAACATAGAGAAGCATCTTTCAGCTTCAGAGGTTGACATAGGTGTTGTCACTAAAACTTCCAATAACTTAATAGTTTCTTAAAAAGTGCACCTCATATCTTCCTGTGAACCCAACGATAAAAGAGGAACGGCTTCAGAAATAGTTTGCAATTCTTCTCTTTCATAAAGTACTTGCAGTTCTGTTTTTAGACGATTTTTCTTTAGAAATGGATATAACTTCACTGTACCAGAGAGCAATTTGTCGGGAAATTTTTTTTGGTATGCGATAAAATGTTCTTTCATAAATAATGCGGTAGCTGTCAGATGTCCTGTAAAAGTAAACCGAGCCTTAAACTGTTGTATTATGGAATCGCAAACTTCCAAGGCTTTAATTTTTTTTTGTTGAAATAGAAAGATCGCAACGAGGGTAACGTCGCCTTTTTTGAGGAACATTTTCATCTTCGTTTTCTGAAAGCTCCAAGTCTATTTGGTCAATAATTGTGTCCATTTCATCATGAACTTTTTGCATTGCGTTTTCGAAGTTTTGTAGATCTTGTTTAGCCTTGATAGTGTCGGTATTAATCATCTGCAGTTGCTTAAGAATTATTTCGACATGTGGCATGATTTTATGAAAAACTGTCAACCAAATCATCTTTGTTCTGCAACCTAACTTTATATGTACCAGCTTGTTCAATCGTTGAATTCAATTTAATATTTTTGTCGTTCTCTAAAATATCGATAACGTGTATCAGCTCATTTCGGTATTCATAAACTGTATTAATTCCTCGAGAATTTATGATGATCGTGGTAATCGTCTATAATCTATATCATCCAATACTTTTGTTCTTTGAGGTGACATAGAAAAAAAAAGAATAAATTCCAATTAGATGAGCAAAAAAAATCCGAACCGATGCATTAATTGAAGCTGCACTGCTCATTAAAGGTTAATCTGATGAGCATAGCAATGCACATAATGTGCTAAAGAATATTTATCTTTAATTATTTTTTGTACCCCATTTACACCTCCGCTCAAAACTGACGCTCCGTCATAGCTTTGCGCTATTAACTTATTGGGTGTGTCACTAATTAAAGGATCAATTTCATTTAAAATGCAATTTGCTATTGAAATGGCATTGTGTCCGGGAGGATTTACAAATATCCAAAATCTCTCTACTGGCTTACTGGAGGCAATGTTTCGTCGGCTATTACCGCTACATAATTCGCTTTTTTAATTTCTTTAGTCACATGGTAAACGCTAATCATGCAGTCCAATAATTCGTTCTGTATCGTCTTAGAGGTCCCTTTAAATGATGTTTTGTTGAAATGTTCCTTTAAATCTCTATCCAGTTGAGAACTAAAATCTATCAATTCTCGGAACACTCCTTTATTTCCGGATTCTTCGGTTTCATCATGACCTCTCAATGCCAATTCTAATGCACCACAAAATCTAATACAGATGATAATGATGTTTAAAATACATGTTTCTATCAACTTAACTGTTGTGCGGAATAATATTTTATCTATAAGCCGAACTTAATTGACTCATTCTATTTGATTTTCCGAGCTTAGAAAAACTAAAAATATTATTTATATGTACCTTGCTGTTTTCATACGTTTTAATTTTCTCATAAATATGCATGCCCATACCTTCTCCATGTAGAATCACCACCAAACAAAACACAAACGAAATGATTGAATTTTTCCCTCGAGCGATCGCATAGAAAAACTACTACTACTACTAGTGACCCGTTTATACGAATTTTCACAGTGATTTCTGCATGCACAGCGTGACCCCGCGTAATCTTTTCCAATATATTCCAGCAGAGCCGTGTAGCGATGTGCTCGGACAGTCGGACAGCCGACCACGGCAGCAGACGGAGAGTTTATCTGTTGTTCTAGGAATAACAGGTAAGACGCGTGTTTTTTTCGTCGGGACCAAACTACATAATAAGAAATAATTTATGCATTATTGTTTAGTCATTTGATCCGAAAATTATTGAAATTAAAATTATTAAAAAAAAATAAAATGACAAGCCGCCACCGTATTAAAGCACGAGAAGGGAATAAGTATTAAAAAAAGTGCGTAATATTTTTTTTTTTTTACAACAGTCTAACGTTATATAAAATTTTCAGTGGTCGGCATATTTGGTGGTAGTGCCACGGCCCTTCAGTCCCTTATGACAAGCCGCCACTGTATTAAAGCATGAGAAGGGAATAAGTATTATTACTAATAAGTTTTTTCATTAGTGTGCAAGTTGTTTTAATTTTTTTTAGTCCAAATTAGTACAAAAGTCTAACGTCATATATTTTCATATATTTGGTGGTAGTGCCACGGTCGGCCCCTTAAGACAAGCCGCCACTGTATTAAAGCATGAGAAGGGAATAAGTATTATTACTAATAAGTTTTTTCATTAGTGCGTAAGTTGTTTTAATTTTTTTTTAGTCCAAATTAGTACAACAGTCTAACGTCATATAAAATTTTCAGTGGTCGGCATATTTGGTGGTAGTGCCACGGCCCTTCAGTCCCTTATGACAAGCCGCCACTGTATTAAAGCATGAGAAGGGAATAAGTATTATTACTAATAAGTTTTTTCATTAGTGTGTAAGTTGTTTTAATTTTTTTTTAGTCCAAATTAGTAGAAAAGTCGAACGTCATATAATATTTTCAGTGGTCGGCATATTTGGTGGTAGTTTTTTTAGCCCCTTATTGACAAGCCGCCACTGTATTAAAGCATGAGAAGGGAATAAGTATTATTACTAATAAGTTTTTTCATTAGTGTGTAAGTTGTTTTAATTTTTTTTTAGTCCAAATTAGTAGAAAAGTCGAACGTCATATATTTTCAGTGGTCGGCATATTTGGTGGTAGTGCCACGGCCCTTCGGTCCCTTATGACAAGCCGCCACTGTATTAAAGCATGAGAAGGGAATAAGTATTATTACTAATAAGTTTTTTATTAGTGTGTAAGTTGTTTTAATTTTTTTTAGTCCAAATTGTAAGTTAACGTCATATAAAATTTTCAGTGGTCGGCATATTTGGTGGTAGTGTGACAAGCCGCCACTGTATTAAAGCATGAGTATTATTACTAATAAAGGGAATAAGTATTATTACTAATAAGTTTTTTCATTAGTGTGTAAGTTGTTTTAATTTTTTTTTAGTCCAAATTAGTACAACAGTCTAACGTTATATAATATTTTCAGTGGTCGGCATATTTGGTGGTAGTGCCACGGCCCTTCGGTCCCTTATGACAAGCCGCCACTGTATTAAAGCATGAGAAGGGAATAAGTATTATTACTAATAAGTTTTTTCATTAGTGTGTAAGTTGTTTTAAGTTGTTTTAATTTTTTTTTAGTCCAAATTAGTAGAAAAGTCGAACGTCATATATTTTCAGTGGTCGGCATATTTGGTGGTAGTGCCACGGCCCTTCGGCCCCTTAAGACAAGCCGCCACTGTATTAAAGCATGAGAAGGGAATAAGTATTATTACTAATAAGTTTTTTTATTAGTGTGTAAGTTGTTTTAATTTTTTTTAGTCCAAATTAGTAGAAAAGTCGAACGTCATATAATATTTTCAGTGGTCGGCATATTTGGTGGTAGTGCCACGGCCCTTCGGCCCCTTATTACAAGCCGCCACCGTATTAAAGCATGAGAAGGGAATAAGTATTATTACTAATAAGTTTTTTCATTAGTGCGTAAGTTGTTTTAATTTTTTTTTAGTCCAAATTAGTACAACAGTCTAACGTCATATAAAATTTTCAGTGGTCGGCATATTTGGTGGTAGTGCCACGGCCCTTCGGCCCCTTATGACAAGCCGCCACTGTATTAAAGCATGAGAAGGGAATAAGTATTATTACTAATAAGTTTTTTCATTAGTGTGCAAGTTGTTTTAATTTTTTTTTAGTCCAAATTAGTACAAAAGTCTAACGTCATATAAAATTTTCAGTGGTCGGCATATTTGGTGGTAGTGCCACGGCCCTTCGACTTCTTATGACAAGCCGCCACTGTATTAAAGCATGAGAAGGGAATAAGTATTATTACTAATAAGTTTTTTCATTAGTGCGTAAGTTGTTTTAATTTTTTTTTAGTCCAAATTAGTACAAAAGGCTAATGTCATATAATATTTTCAGTGGTCGGCATATTTGGTGGTAGTGCCACGGCCCTTCGGCCCCTTATGACAAGCCGCCACTGTATTAAAGCATGAGAAGGGAATAAGTATTATTACTAATAAATTTTTTCATTAGTGTGTAAGTTGTTTTAATTTTTTTTAGTCCAAATTAGTAGAAAAGTCGAACGTCATATAATATTTTCAGTGGTCGGCATATTTGGTGGTAGTGCCACGGCCCTTCGGCCCCTTATGACAAGCCGCCACTGTATTAAAGCATGAGAAGGGAATAAGTATTATTACTAATAAGTTTTTTTATTAGTGTGTAAGTTGTTTTAATTTTTTTTTTAGTCCAAATTAGTACAAAAGTCGAATGTCATTTAAACTACAGTTTTGTTTCTTCTACAGAATAAATCGTAAAAACCAAAAAATATGCATTCAAAATTAAATTCTTCATTTAGTCTGTAAATTACAGTACAATGATTTACAATTCGCAAAATAAGCTTAAAACAGACAATTCCAAACAGAAATCATAATTTCAAGGTGATCTCAATTTTTTTGCTTGCCAGTGTATATTAATACTTACCTACTATGACAACACCTAAATTTGGAGAAGGTGCTCTCCTCGATCTACGGTCTTCATTACTGACCGAGGAAGATACTCCGCTTGCAGAAGAATTCTGTCTCGCACCACTTGTACTACTAACACTAAAATATATAGACAATTAGTTTTTATACATCCAAATTATGCATTAGTAATAGTAAATGAAATTTTATATTTACGGACGTGCGTCGGCGGTAGCTCGTTGTGACAAAACTTAAGTAAAACAATATTTATAGGTAAATCAGTCTACAGAAATAGCTGTATTTTATTTTCACGTTCGAAAGTTGGTCGCTAGGGGGCGTAACAGCAACTCACCAAAATGCCAATTTTCTCTTAAATGTTCATAATTGAGATATGTTGTGTTGGATGATGTAATCAATATCATTGGTGTCTCTCTTTTGGTATACACAGAGGCAGTACGTGTCCGATAAGATTTTGCTTATTTCACAAATTTTATTTTTTATCGACAGGAGCCCGCATTAGTTACTACTAGTAGTCGTTACGTATTTTAACAAATAAGATCGTTTCACTTTTAAGGTGGTTGTTTACTTTTATTTTCGCGGACTACTTGACTGTTTTGTGTTATATTATGGTGTTTTTACAACTTTATTTGGTGTCGGGTTTATTAATTTACATTATTGATGAATCCGATCACGGATCTGGTTTGCATTTTGTCGGAAACTCCATTTAATCGATGGCAGGAACAAGATCAGAGTTTTAATATTATAAAATTGTTTTGCTGGCCTTGTTTATGAAGACTAGGCGGAGCATTTAAAATGCGAATTAATGCTAAAGACATTTGTAAAAAATGAAAGCACTATAGCTGACACTTTAAAAGAAAATGTTAAACTATATAAAATACATTTTAACGAAAACGTCCGATTAAATAGACTATTTATGTGCTTGGTAATTGACGCAGTTTTGTACCTTGCAAAACAAGAGTTAATCTTTCGCGGGCATGATGAGAGCAGCGTGTCAATAAATACGGGGGAATATTAAAAAGCTTTTAGGTTTATTAATATCGAGAAGTTCCCAAGAACGAAAAGACCATCACGAAAAAATAAAAAATGTTTTTACTGGTGACTCGAAAACTATTCAAAACGAAATAATAAACACACAGTTTTTTTCTGTGCAAGTGGATGAGACCACTGATATTACGCAAACCTCCTAGTGCTCCATAATTTTAAGATACGTTAATTCAGAAGGTTCAGTAGTCGAGAGATTCTTAGGATTTTATGTCAGCTCCGATAGAACGTCGGAGAATTTATATTTTCTATTGGATCAGATTTTGGACCAATTTGACTATAAAAATAAATTAATATGGCAATGTTACGATGGCGCAAGTGTGATGTCTGGCCATCTAAATGGCTTTCAAAAAAGAAAGCGCCGCAGGCTGATTTGTCCATTGTCTTGCGCATCGTCTTAACCTTACGATGCAGCAAAGTTTAAAAATATTTCTAAATGTCGAATTTTTTTTGGAAGTCTTAGTGGTATTCTCTCATTTTTTCATCACTCACTACACGAACGTATGCTCTTACATATGCATCTACGAGGCGTATACAAACAATTATAGAAACTCGTTGGTCTTCAAATTCGAAGTTAGTAAATGTGATTGTTCAAGACTGGAATAAATTAAAAGATGTCTTTGAATTTATTACAAACTGTGATAAATCTGATGAAACATCAATCCGGCTTGTGAAAGGATTTTTAGGTGAGACGAACGATTCTGAATTCACGTTTTTGGCATTAGTGGACATACTATTTGCGTTCTTCAAAAAAAATCGCTTGACATTCATTTTTGCATATCCAATATAAAACGCTGTCGCAGGCGCTCTGTAAAAAAAGAAATGAACATTTTTTTAATACCATGTTTGATAAAGTAAATTCTATTACAGAAATAAATCATTACAAACGTAAACTTGCTAAACTTTCACCTAAACAAATTAGGGCTAAGTATAGAACCCTTTTTTGGACCATATTTTAATGGAAATGACACTAAGTTTTCAAGACTGTGAAAAACTTACATTTTTATGTTTGGCAGATTCTGCTAAATTTTCCGAATATAGTTTAAATTTTCCGACTGGCCCGTTTGAAAATTTGTTACAGTTATATGGGGAAATATTTTCAAAAAGTCAACGACTTAAAAATGAGCTTGGTCTTATTTTTCTCAATGATAATAATTGGAATATATCGCTGCAAGGGCAAGTGAAAAAAATTAATGAAAATAAACATATTTTAACCAAAGGATATTCCCTTATTTTGACAATACCGTCGACAAGTGCCTCAGTGGAAAGAAGTTTTTCTTGCCTCAAACGTGTAAAAACTTATTTAAGAAATACAATATCTCAAGAAAGACTTACTTCTCTAGGCAATATCTCAACTCAAAAGGAATTTCTGGAGGAGATTACGACAACTTATCCATTTTATGAGGATGTTATAAATAAATTTACTGCTATGAAGGATGGGAGAGTTGATTTAGTACAAAAAATTTAGGTATGTCGTAAAAAAATATTATACCCCTTCCACAAAAAAAACTATTGCGATATTTTTTTGCCTCATTTGCACTTCACTTACTTTTTCACCCGCGAGCCACCGACTTGGTCTCGAAAAAGTGCTTTTTTTGCTCTACTCGTGGAGCCACAAATGCTGTTTCTTCAAAAAAATCAAATGGTACATTATGAGTTTTACATCACAATTTATTTAATAGTTATGAAACGCATTGAATGGTAAAATAAAAATCCAGGTCCGCATTTTTAATTAAGAAAGTTGATGATGATCTCTCAAATCCGAAACGTCGGATTGGAAAATTAACTGTGCCGTTTTGTAGAGGAGAAAAAGTAACAACGACAAAGTGGAAATTATTTTCATGCCTCATTTCAATTAATTATAAATTCAAGAAAATCCAAAAACTGGAAAAAACAAGGCTCCAATAGAAACTCTAGTAATCTTGCGTAACTGTAAAGAACAAAACTTAACAAAGGAACAAAACAAAAAATACTGAAACTCAGTTTCATAATTACATAAACTTCGCAATAAAATAGCTAAATCAAATCAAATCGTTTATTTCCAGACATGTTCACATGTATCGGATATGTCATATGTAGTTTAAGGTCAAATTTAAAGTAAAAATATAATAAAAATGAAATAAAATAGTATGCCTTACATTTAATGTCCCAAAAGACCTACGTTATAATATATTACGACATTTTAAAATATGAACATATAAAACTTTTCCAGAGAATAAATGTTCTGAAAGACCTACGCTACAATATATTTAGACATATTAAAACTCAAACATAAAAAACTCTTCCAGAGAGTAAAACGGATTTTCAGCCAGTATGGCCTTTAGTCCTCTTTTAAAAATGCACATACTAGGTATATCCTTCATATGTGTTGGTAAGTGATTGAATACCTTCAAAGAACTTATCTCAGGTCCTTCCCGCACCTCGATCAATCAATCTTGCAGCAGGTACATAAAGCTTATCAGCATTTCGCGTTCTATAAGTATTAATATCGCCCCATTTTAAGTAGTTAGAACGATTCTTAAAGACGATAAAAGCACATTGGAGAATGTAAAGGTTTATTACAGTTAATATTCCCTCAGAAGCAAAAACTGGACGACACGAAGCCCTAAATGGGAGGCGAAACATGGTTTTCAGGACTCTTTTCTGGCTAATCGGAACTCGATTGATGCTATATTATTAAAAGGTTTTAAGAGTATCAATATTCACAAGGTCTCTTAGCCTTCGCATAGCATAATTGTAGCAAGACAGTTTATTGCATACATATTCTGCATGAATGCTCCAGAAGAGGTGCTGATCAACCAACACTCCCAATACGTTTCTAATAAGCAAACTCCTGTCCTGAGAGGTTTTTGAATTATTAAGACATAGCCCATTGTTCGCACACCAAGCTGAAATTGCAAGTACACTACTATTAGCCTTGGCCCAAAGCATCTCATAGTCGTCAGCCTCAACAACAGTAGAAGTATCATCTGCAAAAAGTGTGATATAACTATCATGTACCAATAGAGGAAGGTCATTAATAAACAGTAGAAAAAGTACCGGTTCCAGCACACTACCCTGGGGCACTCCCGTAATAACATTTGCCCACTCAGAATAGTTATAGAAAGATTGTAACCTTCTATTGACAATGACGGCCGGCATTTTGAGCATTTGCGAAAGTAGTATTCAGTAATTTTAAATATATTTGTTGTAACTTTATTGTTAGTTTATTTCGTCGTTTTTCTTTTTGCCCTAACCGAGTCCTGCACTGCCTTTCCCTAGCTTGAGCTATTTTATTGGGAAGCTTATGTGATTATGAGCTTAAGTTTTAGTATTTTTTGTTTCGTTCTTTTGTTAGTTTTGATGTATACATTAGTAGAATTTCTACTGTAGCCTTGTTTTTTTTCCAGTTTTCTGGTTTTCCTAAAATTTTAGGATTAATTGAAATGAGAGATGAAAATAATTTTCACTCTGTCATTGTAATTTTTTCTCTACAAAACGGCAAGGTTAATTTTCCAATTCGACGTTTCGGATTTGAGAGACTATCATCAACTTTCCTAATTTAAATGAGAACCTTAGTAACTACCAAATAAACTTTGATATCTATGTCATAGTGTAGCATTTTTTTTTTTGAGAAAATTAGCATTATTTGGAGAATTCCGAAACAACAATGCCATCTAGCGACTAAGTCATTATGGTAGTGTATTGCTCCACGAGTAGAGCAAAAAAAGCACTTTTTTTCGACACCAAGTTGAATAAAATCGATTCATCCAAAACAGAGATATCTACATTTGGGGTCTGAAGCAAAAAAGTAATTGGTTGAAGAATACAATCCTTATGTTTTCAACATATCTCAATTATGGAAATTTAAGTGAAAATTGGCATTTACACTTTAGTGTTACTGTTACTCCCCCTAGCGGCCAACTTTCGAACCTGAAAATAACTAACAGCAATTCCTCTTGGCCGATTTACCTATGAATATTTTTTTATTTTCTTTAGTTCTGTCATTAACGGTTCTCGAGCTACAGCCGACATCTTCTATTGTTGGACCACCCTGTACATACAGCCACACACATCCTTATAGACAACATACCTTTTTTCACAAAAAAAAAATATGTTTTTGACGTTTTAGGGGCTCTAACATGTCGAAACGACCCGAGTTTATATTGTAAAATTTTCGCGAATACACAAGAATGCGATAACCATCTAGAAGTAATACCAAAGACCGATTATACTTCGAATAAACATCTATCAGGTACAGATAACTTAATCACATCAACTGATCGTGCTTTAATTAGAACGCACGCAACAATATTTGATTCGGTGTTGCCATTGTTTAGAAATACAATACAAAAATTATGTTTTAAACACAAATAGGATTACCTGGCAATAGCGTAACACAGATCTATAAACGAATTTAACCAGTCGACCAGATGCAGTTCGTAGCTAACTGGCAACCCTCAGCGTTGAGCTTCACGGAAATCTCTCGATAGATCTCAACTATACGATGTAAAATCTGTCTTTGGTATTACTGTCATCTAGACCTATATGGTACTAAACTGTTACGCATACCTATTTCGGCGCTTTTTACTCTTTTTCTTTGGCCTTGTAACTTCCCAGTTATCAGTCGATGTCTCCAGATTCTCTAAGGAGGACGCGTTGTACAAAGTCTGAAATGAATGAAGTATAAAAATCATCGCATTTTTCGTAGGGCATCAATACAACAGTTTAAACCAGTTCATCAATCAAATTCAAGACGAAATATAATATTTTTTATTAACAACGTTGTGTTATAACAAAATACATATACATACAAACTCTACATAATTGTAACAACAATCACCTAATAATTATCTTTTACAAAACGTATCATTAGCCTTCGAAATTCTCTTACATTAGCTGCATTAACATACAATGGAAGAGCATCATAATCTACCAAACCTCTAAAAAACAATGCAATCTGTATAGCACTTTTATTCGTCATACAGGATGTTAATTTGAAAAACTTAGCCTTAGTGAATAATGTTGACATATGGCGACACCGTCAATTCTGTTATGGAGGGGGACACTTTTATCAACTACTACATGCCGCAGCAAGTGCAAAGAAAATTTCATTTTACAAGATATTAAACTCATCTTGCTCTTGCCTATAAACCTTTTCATAGAACAAATCTTTTCCTATAGAGGTCAATCGATCTTCTACCATCTCTTCATTCAAGAGGGAACTATTTAAATAAATTCAAATTCAAATTCAAAAAGTACTTTATTGTCGAAGAATATAGAATTCTATCGACAAAGCATGTTAAAATTATAGCTAAGTAAAATTAAACATATACAAGTGAAAAGTAACTGAAACAAACATAACAAAGATAATAAATGTGAGTAAAATTATAAAACTATGAAGCACTAAAGGATCAAAACAAGCATAAGTAGTATATAAAAATAACAATGTACATTCATAAATATAAAGAAAAAACAAACTACAAAATTTAAAGAATGAGATCATAAGTCTATTGATTAAGGAAGATTTCACAACGTATCTGCATAGAACTCGTCAATGTTATAATAAGCCTTGCTACATAGAAGCTTTTTAAGGCATTTTTTAAAGCCTGTAAGTGAGGCAGAATTCCTTAGAAATGTTGGCAAATGATTATACATTTTGCGACCCTCATAAATCAATGATTTTTTAATTAAAGTAGTGGCAGGTATAGGCAAAGGTAAATCCATGGCCTGTCGGGTTTCACGCTGAGGAACTGGATCTCTAATACTATTTCGATTTTTAAAAACAAGGGATGTTGTTTCTAGTATAAATAATGATGTAAGAGTGAGAATGTTCTGAGACAGAAAGTGTGGTCTACAGGATTCTCTTGGTGTAATACCCAGAATGGCTCGGACTGCCTTCTTCTGCAAGACAAACAAAATGTTCAAGTATTGCTGACTGGAAACACACCAAAATGGAATGCCATACCTGAGATGAGATTCGAACAGTGAAAAATAGACTGTCCGGGCCATTTCTGGACCGAGCTCTCTAGCTGCAACCCTAATTGCAAAACAACCTGATGAGAGTCTCTTGCCTAATCCCAATATGTGGTCCACGAAGCGAAGTCTGTTGCCAATTAAGACTCCCAAGAACTTGGTACTTGGCTGCTCATGGAGAGGACTACTGCCCAACTCCAAACCCTGCATATCACATTTAAAACCAATTACATTAGTTTTACTTATATTAAATGAAAGTCGATTTGAGCTGCACCAATCATGAATGAGTTTAAGGTCATTTGTGATATTTTCCTTTAGCCGATCGATACTCCTGTGGTGCCACACAACCGATGTATCGTCAGCAAAAAGGGCAAAGCTTCCAGATATTTTAATTTGAACCAGATCATTTATGTAGAGTAAGAATAAAAGGGATCCCAATACAGATCCCTGTGGAACACCACATTGGACACACAGGATTCCTGAGTGCCTGCCTGAACTCATCACAGACTGACTGCGACCCTCAAGATATGACCCAAACCAAGAGAGAGAGGATCCTCTAAACCCGTATAGTTGAAGCTTCGACAGTAATATTCCATGATCGACGCAGTCAAATGCCTTCGATATGTCACAGAACACCGCCGCAACCGCGTCACCTTGGTTCATGTGGGAGTAAACCCTCTCCAGAAAAGAAAAAATGGCATCATGTGTTCCCTTCAATTGCTGAAAACCAAACTGGTCAGCTGTGATTATGTCATTTGCTTCAAGATAAGTCCAAATTTTTTTCTTTACAATTTTTTCAAATAATTTGGACACTGTAGATAAAAGGGAAATTGGGCGAAAATTTGAGGGGTCCTCCAAATCCCCTCCCTTGTGCAGGGGGATCACTACTCCGCCTTCAAGCAATCGGGAAATACCCCCGTACTCCATGAAAAATTAACGGCCTCAGCCAGGGCCTCTAGTGCACAATCAGGCAGCCGCAGCAGTACCTCTGCAGATATTCCATCCTCTCCAGAAGATTTTCTTTTTCTTATTTCGCGAAGTGCACCCTTAACTTCATTTATCGTGGTAGAAAAGAAGTAGAAAGAGCCAGGAACAGAGACGTTTTCAAGATAGGAGAGAGGATTAACAGGGGATGTTATTCCACGAGTCAAATTTCCAGCAATGGAGCAGTAATATTTATTTAATTTATCAGGATCTATGCCCACATTGTTACCGCTCTTTCTGGTTTTACTTCGTATATCTTGAATGATGGACCAACTTTCTTTTTGTTTATTTTCAGCATTTGAAAGCCTGTTATTGTAATATAATCTTTTTGCGGTCTTTAAAATGTTTCTATAGGTACTACGATATTTATTACAATAACATATAAAGCTTAGGTTATCACAATATTTCTTTATATAATTGAGGTTTCGAAGATTTGCTGCAGATATTTTTAATCCCTTAGTAAGCCAGGGTTTTTGTTTAGTGACCCTCGGTTTGATCCATCTCAATGGAAACGCGCGGTTAAAGAGGTCCATTAAGACGGAATAAAACGTGGCAATTGGTTCAGGAGAATAATCAATACCAATTTATGCCAAGACAAATCACATGAAACCGGTCAAAACTAATTCGGTTAAAAATCCTACCACGCCGACGTTCTCTTTTAAGTTTAACATTAAAATCAATCAAGGTACAACACACCGCCTCATGGTCAGAAAGCCCCGCATTTACAACTGAGCATATCACATGATCATAATTAGAGCACATATAGTCAATTGGCTGAAGTTCGGGTTATGCGAGTAGGTGTATCGACATGCATGTTTAACCCGTAGGAAATAAGAGAATTTGCTAGCATAACTGAATTGACTGAATTTTTGTCGAGAAAATTAATATTTATGTCCCCTGCCAAAAGCAATTTGGCACATGGGGATATTTCAAATATGTTCCATAAGTTGTCTGTTATATATTGTTTGTATATATATGTTTTGTGTTTTTAGTATGGTATTGTGGGGGGTAACACATCATTTAACACGGTTTTCAAACTGGTAATACGTAGTACATCTGCAGTGATTGGTACAAACAAAACTGACCATCTAATAAAAAGAAAACTGTATTTTCTTGTGAGTATTTTTTTGCAATGTGGTTCTTTGTTGCTTTAAACATTTAAATCAGTGTGCCCTTGAATATGTTTCATGGTATATGGTGAAACAGGCAAGTTCTTTAAAAGTAACATTTAATTTTAACAGTAACTGTAAAAAAATAATTAAGAAATCAACATCTAGTAATATTTGTTTTATTATAACCACACTAATGCATATATGTATTGTGGTAATAAACAGAAAATCTTTAGATTTCATTAATGTATACACACATCAAAGTAAAATCCCCGTTATCTTTTTTACAGCTAAACATAAAATAAATTCAATGAGTACCTCAACATTTCCCCAAGATCTCCTCTCTCGAGCCCTATCAACCGAAGGTTTGTTGCCCCGCAATACAACATTCTCCTCATTCTTTTCTTGTTTATTCTTCCCACTGCTGAACGCTTCAAACTCTCTGTCCAATTTCATTCCCGAAATTTCACCAAGAGAATTACTTTTCTGGAAAGAACAAAATAATCATAATAACAATAATAATAGGTAACAATAAAATTAAGGTCCATCTTTAATAATGCAGAAATAACAGTACTATTTGTGAATCCAGTTTTGCCATAAAAAAACAGTTTTTGGAATTCACCTACAAAAATAAAATGTGTCTTAAAGCTATTCATGTTTCAGTGGCTCCTCCTTATAACTTTTGTCGTTTTGGAGATACTCAAACGAAATCTTGGTAGGATACATCACATATTTTTTGACGAATGAATATTAAATTTTTTGATGGAAAACCCCTTGTGTTAAATTGTAAACCATGTTCTATACATTAAGTTCAACTGTTTCCCACAGTATGGCATTTCCATCGGTCTTTTACAATTTACTCTATTACATTTGAATATAAAATTACAATATATAAAATTTGGTTGTTTATACATGTTTTAGTGCACGATGAATTCCTAGTGAGTTTATGTGTACATTTATTGCCTAACTATACAATAACTTGGGATATAAATACATTTAAATTTCACAAACAAAAAGATTACACTAATTATTTTGTATATTTTTAACAATACACGAATACTTTAAAAAATTAGGGCAACAAAGAAAAAACAATGACCATTATAACCTTTTTGTCATATCCGATACCAGGGTATATCGTTGCAAACGACACTACAAGGTTCGCACTGTCAAAGTTCACTGAAATTCCCTGACTTTCAAACAATTTTTCAGATTAATTTGTTGATAACTGAAGATGGTTTTCATCGAAAGTGCAATAAATAGGATAAAAATTATGAAAGAAAAAATGCCTACAAAATTATCTGAAATTTCTTTATTATTGTGTTGCAAAATTTAATCCAATATGTACAGTTTTAACAATTCTACAATAATAATTTTTGCAAAAGGACTGTTTTTAGTAACATAACTTTTTTGTTTCCCTTACTTTTACCTAGTATGTAGCTACCTGTCTAATAAGAAAGTAAAGCTTGCATCATGTAATAAAATTTAGTTTTAGTTACAGTTTTAATAAAAAAAAATTCATCCTTTTATTGATGTAACTTGTATAAACCGATCAATATGCTTATTCTTATGACTAAAATTAATACTACTTCGCTTTACACTTTTTCATTTTTTTAGCATCATATCTGTTATGATATCTAAGTCATTATAATCTAATTTATAATTAAAACACTCTTATATACTATATTCAGGCTTACATTTACCATTGATACCTAAGTTGCATAAATAATGCTAGTTTTAGAAATTCTTGTCACAAATAGCCGGAAGCAAAAGTACAAAATTAGAACCTTATGTGAATTTACATTATTTTTGATAGAGCCAATGTAATATACTTTCATATTGTCCTGTAACTCCTGTATTATCATATAATTACTGTTTTATATATAAAATTCACTTACAAATGTTCTTTAATAACTTGGTTCACTATTTTGCATTAATTGGTAAGGTAAACTTGTTCATTATTACATGTTTTGAAATCTACAAAGATTTGCTTTGCTATTGTTGTTATCAGTTGTCAGATGTTTACATGGGGTTATGATAGGTCAGTTCTAAACTACATGCTTTCAATCGATAGAATAATGCAGTCGAAATAAGCATAGAAGTGGAAGTATTGTCTCTCTCTTTTTCTTTCTTATTATAACTCCTTGATTTGACGTATCGGCGAGCTAATATTACTAATTTAGATGGTTATTATTTGGTTGGGCAAAATACAGGGTAGCTTGGATTAGTTGAGGAGTACCTAATAATATATTTTCATCTCTTTCCAATCCTCATGGATATAAAGGCTATTTTTCTTTCAAACCGAATTAGAAAGTTAATATTTAGTTTAAGGGATTTATTGTACCAACATTATTTTGTTCATACTGAGAAAAGTTGTTTTGTTTCAAATAATGTTTTGGAATGTAAAAAAGGATATGCAGATTTACCTTGTTTGGTAATATTGTGTGATGGAAACCATTTTGTGTACGTGAGAAGGGCTAAGGAAAAGATCTTTCTTTTTAGCACCAAGTCTCATCAACGACGGAAGTGTCGGATGTTCTGAATTTTTTTTTTAATTGTTAACTAAATTCCATCTCAAATGGGTGATTAGAAGGATCCGATTTGACGAAGTAAAGTTAAATATTATGGTTTAGTAAATTTTGGGTTTCAACTTTACGGCCTACATGACGATTTTGTCTTAATTACTTCCACTCATCGGTCATCTTAACATTGGTGCTCATCAAGCAATTTTTTGGTACCCTCGTAGCTACAATGAGGTAAGAATTTGGTATTATATTCTGATATATATTGTGTGCTGTTTTGCCTGTCTGGAATTATATTCCAAACTTTGTTGTAGAGATTTTTCTACATGGGGCAATTCTTGTTTCAGCGTGTTTGTATAAGGTTGTTCATTTCATCAAAGTTCATTTGGGATTATTTTGGAACTTTAAAGACAAACCATTAGCAAGGTTTTGATATGGTTTCCTAACTGCTAGTTATTTATGGAATTTGGAACTTTTCTTTTGATGGAATAGACATGATGTCTTGGATACGGTTTACGTAGTGGAGCTGTAGGAGATAGTGATCACTGAGGAACACTTGGATGTTAGCTGCCTTACCACCATTTACAGTCTACACTAGTGACTAGAGTATTCAACTAAGTAGTAGTATAAAATCTGGAAATTTAACATATAGATTTTACTTTTCTTAGTATTAATATTTGTTCTGGAAGGGTCATACCCTACCTAGTGTTATTCACATCAACCAGTTTAACGTTTACTAGTCTATAGTTGACAAACTCATTTTTTTGGTACCCTGAAGGAACTGTTAATTAAATATGTACTTTACATATTACTATTTCTGTTAATTAAACTGTTTATGCATATTAATTAAATTACTGTTGTCACCTTGTCTAGTATATAGCATACTGTGAAGAATTTCTCTAAAGTGAAAGGCAGCCGGCTTAATACATTCAAATCTATGTAATAGACATTTTATAGATATTTATTGTGCTGCCACTCAGAATGTGGCTAATCAAAATTTATTTTTTTTTTAATACTTAACCCTAACCATTATCGTTTGTACCATAATTATTTGTTTTAACAAGAATTAAACTTCAATCATTTAAGGGGGGGAAAGAAAGTTTTTGGGATTCTCAACTGATTATTTGATTTAATTCTTATTTATATTGTGTAATCCAAATGTTATTAATCTGGAGGGGTATAGATAAAGAATAAGCTTCTGGGTTTAGTATTTACGTACCCCAAATCAAATAATTTAGTTGTAATTTCAGTTAGTGTAACTTTACAATAAATTTAAACTCTTGTTAGGGAAAACTTAATTCCTACACTTCATTCACACATCATTTTTTTTGTTCAGCACATTTTCTTTTTTTTTATTGGGGATAAGTCACCGAATATTGTAAATTAACAATAAAAGTCATTTGTTTCCAACGTGTTGGTTTTCAATTGATCAAGATAAGTCTTTACCTATTGATAGTGGTTAGATTCAATGCAACTACTTTTTTTTCCAAGTTTTATTTAACTTAAATTAAAACTTGGTCGCGCTCAACTTAAATATTACACCTAAAGTAAGAAATTGTCATATGGAAGTATAGGTAGAGTAACGAGAAAGAAGAATCCGAACCTACCTGACTAGAGCTAGCAATAGTCATCATTAAGAGATAATATTGGGTCGATATTAGGTGAGTGTATTGCGTCTGGTGACTAACATATCTTACTTATTTACCGTCATCCATCATATTGGTAAACCATAACATTTCAATTGGGCATCCTTTAAAGGTAGGAATGTTAGAGTGTTGCATAAAAATATGCGATGATATGGATCACTTACACTTACCTTCAGGTCGTGCCTGCCATCCACGACCACGCTGCTCCCGCTCTCCTTCACAACCGACTTGGGGTGTCGCTTTTTGCCGGCTTTCGTGCCTCCGTCCTCCGACGCGTGCTGTTTGTGTAACTGTTTCGATTTCGATTGTATCGGACGCGTTTTCATGTTGTTTTCCTCCGTGCCTTCGATGTAGTGCAACAACTGATCAACGTTGTTGATAATTTCGGACTTGTGACCTTCGATCTGAAAAAGAATCAAAATTGGTTATTGAGGATCTCAAGGGATTTAGTAAAATAAATCAAAACTGACAAGTCAGTTGCATAAAAAAAATCAAAATTTTAAACTTGAGGGACTTTTGACAGACTACTATAGTGGCGCTCTGAAGGTGTTTGTGACTTGACGTAGCAGGTACGTTTTCAATGCTCGACATTAATGGCCCGGTACTTTCCAGACTTGTCTTTACTCGTTGGTTAATAAAATAAAGACTCTGTACCGTAGGGATCGACTGGGAACAATAACAAGGCTTCTTAAAGTGCAGGACACGAAAGAAAATCAGGCGGTCCTTAAAATAAAGGTCCATAGTCTTAAGCAAGAGGAAAAGTAAAGTTTGTGTACGCAAATAAATTTTATGTTATTTTATTTGTTGTAATAGTTTTCCGCTTCACCTATAAAGCGCGCCAGCTAAGCGGTACGGCAAACAAATCGAGGATTTAGTAAATTTCGCACTGGTCCACTTGTAGTTGGGATGTGCCTAGAGTCTCCATGCACTTGCCGCTAGAAGGTTCTAGCTATTTCCAGTGGCGCCTAGACATTTCCAGCATTTGATTTCATTTCTATATAAATGCGTTGCGTTAAATTTGAATTATTATTTCAAAGTAACGATGGCGAGCAAAAGAGGAAAAACAATTCGAAGCGGTGCACGTGAAGTTATTGCGAGAGTTATAGAGGCCTGCACTAGAAAAGCTGAAAATAATAGTTTCACTATTCCAATTCAAAATCGAACAGAACGCGCTGCGTTTTACACTGGTGTTTCGGAAAGTAGTGTATGAAAAATTAGAAGAGAACATAATGATCGCTCATGTTCTACTTCACCTTTAAAATCTCCTGGTAAAAAAAGACCCCGATTATCGTACAAAGATAAAATTGACGATGGTGATTTTCAAGTAATTCGACGAACAATAGAGGATTTTTATATAAACTTGAAGAAAGACCTGCAAACCCCTACTGCGTGCTGTAAAGAACAAAATAGATTTTCCCTTCGGGTATAAAACCTTAAATCGGCTTTTACGATCAAATGGTTTTGTTTGGCGCAAGTGCCAAAATAAACGAAAATTGCTCATTGAGAGACCAAATATTTTTCACTGGCGGGTGAAATATCTATCAACTGTAAGGCAATATAGGCAAGAAGGACGCAATATTGTGTATCTAGACGAAACCTGGGTAGATAATGATATGACAGTGAACAAATTCTGGCAAAGTGAAAGTGTTACAGGTGTTGTTCAGGGAATCCGCTCTAGTAGTCGCTTTATTATAGTTCATGCTGGTTCAGAAGCCGTATTTGTTCCAGGTGCTGCTTTAGTTTTTCGCTCGGGACTAACCACTGGAGACTATCATGGACAGATGAATAGAGATAACTTTGAAAAGTGGTTGCTCGAGAAGCTTCTACCTAACATTCCTCCCAAATCAGTTGTGGTAATGGATAATGCGTCTTATCATTCTCACGTAGAAGATAAAGTGCCAACTAAATACTCTACAAAAGCTCATATGATATTATGGCTTAAATCGAACAATCTTGTATGTCATCCAACATAGAGAAAATATCAATTATATTAAGTAATATCAGCCAAAAAGCCTAGAGAAAAAAATTATAAAATTGACGGTCTTTTACGTAACTTCGGTCATACATCTTTAAGGCTGCCTCCATACATGTGCGACCTCAACCCTATTGAACTTGCATGGGCAGGAGTAAAAAAATATATTCCGCAACACCGGTGAACTTTCAATTAAATATTTAAATAAAATAACATTAGAAGCGATTGATTCAATATCGGCTGAAAATGGGAAATCGACATATTCGTTCTATTGAAGATAAATACTGGGAAGTAGACGGCAAAATTGAAACGTAATTGATAGTAATGACGTCGAAACCTCATCATTTTCAGAGGAAGACAACGATTTAGAAGGAATCGAACCATTAGAATCACAGCCGTCAACCTCAAAAATGGCTTAGTTTTTTTTTCATATAAACGTATTTCATAAAGTAGCTGTCAATAAACTGCTAAACTAATAATTAATTTTCTGTTCTATAGCGGGTGTCAAAAAATATCTAATATTGCAATTAATATTTGAAAAACTACAGAATTCATATTTTTCCAAAATTAACACATCAATGTAGTTATAGTAGGGGAGCCAGCACTGATTCCAGTAAACAAGATTTATCAAAATTTTAACTTGCAGTTCGACTTTGGGCTATTCAGGTATGCCAAAAGTGAAAAGAAAAAAGTTTAATATGAACCTAAAAGTCTTAACTTTGGAGATACATTTTTTTAAAATCCTAATTCTGATGCTATTATAGATAAATAACTGTGTGAAATTTGATACACGTCTTTTATGCATAAAAGGGCATTTTTTATTAACAATCAATTTTTGAAATTTCTACCAGTTGCGTGCATAGGTAATTAACCTGGGTAAATCCGTATGCTCCTTAATGCATAGAAGACGTGTATCAAATTTCATGCAGTTATCTACAATAGCATCAGAATTGGGATAAAAAAAATGTTTTCTTTTTAAACTTTACCATCCTATATCTCAAAAATTAAGACTTTTAGGACATAAAAACACCCCCTTTAACATCAGCACGCAATTAGGAAACGCCCTGTATAGTACTTCACAATGACGGCCCCTGTATAAAGTAATATGACAAATGGAGACAGACGGCCACTTCTGGCATACCCGAGTAGCCCAAAGTCAAACTGCATAAATTAAAATTTTGATAAATCTCGTTCACTGGATTTGATGCTGGCTGCCCTTGTAAAATCTGGACTTGTAAATCGTGTATCACTGTACTAGGTGGTCCAATAATAGTGGACGTAGGCAATAGCCCGAGAACCGTTAATGACAGAACTGAAGAAAAAATATATTTATAGGTAAATCGATCAAGAAAAATCAAAATTAAATCATTTTAAAATTCGAAAATTCGACGTTTTTTGCAACACAAAAGAGATATAGAAGTGCGGTACACGAAAGAAAACAGACAAATATAGACAAAGGTTCATTAAGCATAGTTACATTTTTTAATTATCTGAAGTGCGTATAGTCGAAAGAGTGCCATATTATTTAAAAAACGACGGGACAGCACTGGTTTAAAGAGATTTCTTGGCCGACCTTCCTAAACCGATTGACTCCGCCCGGTTTTCTTTCGTGTCTCGCACTTTACTCAACACATGGTTCTTGTGTTTAGATCGTACCAATCGAAATTACTTTCCGACCTTTCACGTGCGATTGCACGACTCATCTTCAGGGATCTTCACTGCAGAAGATCAAAACACTGAACGTTGTTGAATGTGTTCTGATCTTCTGCAGTGAAGATCCCTGAAGATGCCTTGTACAATCGCAGGCGAAATGTCGAAAAATAGTTAGAATGTATGGTCTAAACCCAAGAACCATGATTATTTAATCAACAAGATATGTTACTTTCGCTGGAAATGCTTGAGAGGCTTTTGAGTTTATTGTTGAATAAACCGACAAGCAGACAAATAAAATGGCGGACAGCTCACTTAACTGAAAAACGAATTTTGACGCTTGTATATGGTCTAATTAAAAAATATTACTATAGCCATTTTTTATGAATTCAGACAGGCACTCTAATTTTTACATGTAACTATACCAATGGTTGCTATTGAATTGATAAGGAAGGTAAGAGAAAATTATGAAAATTTGAAACAATATATACACTGAGCGTAAATATTGATGTTAAAAGTGACACTTTATTTTGCAAGGAGGTAACTGGGACATTATTAATAAACCAATTTGTTAGACAGACCCTACTTTTCTACATGATTTCTGTGATTTCAAAAAATGTTTTGTCTTTTTTTGTCATCGAAAAAAACAACCGAAATTATCTCAAAAATTTAAAATAGTTTAACAGAAACCATCATACTTTCTATCGATATATATATATATATATATATATATATATATATATATATATATATATATATATATATATATATATATATATTTGTCCTTATTTACATGATGTTTCTGAATAAATGTCCGATATTTTACAGGGTGATTTCTTAAGTATATAAGGTAAAAAGTTAATATAAACGTGTGGTCTAAAATGCTTCGTTTTCGAGATACAGGGTGTCAAAGTTTTATTTTTGTTTCCTTCTGCATAATTTCCTAAATAATTCCGATTTCTGGATTAAAATTGGTACCAGGGGTTTTTTGAAATTATAAAATGTCGGACTTTTTCCCAAATCTTAATCTAAAGAATTATTTTTCAAGGTTCAAGTTTATTCCGTTTTTTGTTTATTGCTCGTTGTCATGGCAAAAATAATACATATGTATTTTAACGTTTACTGTGCGTACACTTATGACGTAATTAAAGCAAGTAGTAAGTATTTGTCAAAAAATGGAGAATTTTACCAATTCTGAACTTGCAGACATACATTTTACAATACGGACTTGGTAATGAAGCTAAACGTCTGTATAAAGAAAGAGCGTTATCCAAACCGCAAAATTCCTACTCCTAAAACATTTTCAATAATCCACCTCCAGTTGAGGGAAACAAGAACTTTTAAGAAAGCCGTTCACCTCTCCGGTGCACCAGCACATTTTAGCATTTAACCTCGAGAAATTTTATATCAACCTTTTAATAATCGCTGGATATGTCGAGGATGGCCTCATCCATGGCCCCCTAGATCACCAGATCTTAACTCCCTGGATTATTTCCTTTGAGGTCTTCTTAAGACCCTCGTTTATACTCCAAAATGAGGAACAACTAAGGAATTGTATAATAGATTCCCATCAATATCAAGAAGCAGTAAAGATTTTAGTAAGAATAACTTCTTTACGTAAAATTGACCAAAAATGTAATACCAGGTCCTACAAAAAAGTTAAGAGTCTTTAAAAGTGAGGAAAGACATGTAGGTGGCGCCCCCTACAAGTAACTACTAAATTAAGATCAAATTCAAATGTCAAAAAACCCCTATAATACATTTGATCTTGAAAAATATTCTTTAAATTTAGATTTGGAAAAAAGTCCCACATTTATCATTCAATGTCATATGCATCGTTTATCTCAAATTCAAGTACCTCGAAAACGGTGGCTCCTAGCGACTTCTAATAAAAAGACCTTTTCCTCGTGAAAATAATTGAAGAAATCATTTTGTCGGCCAAATATGCAATACGAGGTCGTACAAAAAAGTTACGAACCTTTGAAAGTGAGAAAAGACATGTAGTTGGAGCTCCATACAAGTAAGAGCTAAATTAAGATCAAATTCAGAATTCTAATTTCAAAAAACCCAGTACCAATTTTCATCCAGATATCGGAATTATTTATGAAATAACACAAAAAAAAAACAAAAACAAAAATAAAACTTTTATATTAACCTTTTACCTTAAAAATACTTGATGAAACACCCTGTAAACATACATGTTTTCATTGATATTTTCAAACCTACCTACAACTATAGAAAGAATCAAAATTTTATATGTAGGTATATATTAAAACCATCGCAATGGTGAAGTCATAAAATAAACAAACACAAACAAAACAAAATAAATAAATATCACATACAAAATATCAGATATATTTTTTCACTATATTTTACGTACATTGAGGAATTATATAAATATAAAACATTTGAAAAATATTAATTTTCGGTAATTTATTTAAAAACACAATATTTGATATTAGTTTGGGGTTCAGTTTCTTTAGTTATCTTGAAACTACTACAAACATTACAAAATAAACCATCGAAATGTGTTTTTAAGTTTTCCTTCTAAAAAATTAATTTGTTCAGTAAATATGACAAACATTTTTTTTTCTTAATTTACAAACTGTACCTATAGAAATGCAACTTTTTCATTATCATTTATTAGTTATTTCTACTATTAAATTATTCTGTGTATCGTGTAGTGAACTACTGTAGTTGGCGAATAAAAATAATTCAACAAGGCATATTGAAATGTAATGTATCGAAAGGATAATCTTTTGCCAATAAATATACGTTTTATTTTAAAACAAATATCAAGTGGAGTTTACAATAGCGTTATTAAGAATATCATTCTTTATTTTTGTCAGGTTAACCTTTATAAACCCGTGGTCAAAAACTTATGGGCTGCAAATGTACCCTAACATTTTTTTTGCATCAATTTGTTTTTTCAATGTTTTTTATTACGGTATATCAGAAAATAAATACACTTTGATTGTTGTAAATAATATATTTCTAAATAACAGCTGTTTTCTTCTACGAGCGTGCGCGAAGTGACCACTTTGCGCACGGAAACTCTTTGCATGCACACTTTTTTATGTATATTTTAATGTTTTCAGCATTAAACAATATACAAAAAATAAAGATTTATTGTGTTTTTTGTTACGCTTGTACATAATTTAGCCAAATTTACTCCATATCAGATTATCATAATTTGATAACTAATTAAACGACCTGTATCATCACTTGTCACTGTCAAATAAGACAACAATAAGTTCTCTTTACTATCTTGCAATTTTGTCAATTTCAGTCTTTTTGCTATGTCAACCAAAATACAAACATTCAATCATTTAAAAAAAGCTTCAAAAAAAGAAATTCTGCTTAAAACGGATAGTTCGGATGAAGAAATACCAGTAGAGGTACTAAAAGCCGCGGGAATCAGCAAATTTGAAGCTACTGCCAGTAAACCGAAGTATGAAAAGCGGTACGACTTGTTCGGGATATGGTCCAAAGGAAAAGGTGTGAAAAAGGTTAAAGAAGAGGTACTATTATTAGCTTATTTTCTTGACTTAAGTAAAAAATTTAGACCAAATACTTTGTGGGCTAAATACTCAATGCTTAACAGCGTTTTAAAAGTTAAAGAAACTATAGATATAAGCAGATTCTTCAAATTAACTGCTTTTATCAAAATTCAGGATTCAAACAATTACACGTCAAACTCTTTTGTTATATCCGACGAAATTAACAATTTGATTTGATTCATAATGTTCGTGACCTTTGGACCCGCACGGTAAGACCGCATTCGACTATATAAGCAAATTCTACAAATTAACTGCTTTTATCAAAATTCAGGATTCAAAAAATTACACTTCACACTGTTTTGTTATATCCGACGAAACTAACAATGGAAAGTATCTACAGTTTTATAGAAAATATACAGCCTTAGGACCACCATCAACAACGCATCAACGTTTTTTTATAAATTTTAAAACAGGGAAGTGCACAACACAGTGTGGCGTGATTAACAGTTTCGGGAAGATGGCGATGTAAAGCTTTTAGGAGGCTGGTTATCAACAGTAACGGAGGGATATATTAACGACTCAACTACATACAAAAAAGAGTTATGCAACAATATTTTAAGTGGCAGTGCAAAAAATCATCCATTTGACATACCAAGTTTGTCAATGTGCGAGAAAACCGTTGTAGTTCCATTTCATTCATTAACGCCGGATCAGCTTCCCAAGAAACCAGTTGCACTCAGCTTCAAATTTGCAGCATGCCACAAACTGTACTTTCATTATTATTAACATATTGTTAATAATAATAAGTAATTATTTCTGTTTTAAGTTAAAATAAAAAGTTTTTCTAAATTATTTAAGGTTTTTACAATTTTATGACGTATAAGAAATATTGTTCCTAACACTTGCGCGTTGAAAGTGTCTTTCCCCGCACTTCAAGCCTTTGCGTACGGGAGAGTATCACTTTGCGCACTTGTTAGGAAAATAAATATAATCTCCATGCGTGGTAAATAGAACTTTTGCCCACACACACGTGATTACCACTATAAAGTTTTACTTATTGGGTTACTATATCTGCTGAGTCTGCCGGCTCATTTTCACTGTCAATAGTGTCAGTATCATTAACTTGCAAAACGTCATCTACCTCATCTCTTGTCTCTAATATCGCCAATAGTTCTTCGTCCGCTAGCTTATTTTATCTCGAAACTTCGGTGGTTCACTCATTTTTATAAGAGCATTCACGACAATCAAGGCAAACGTAACTAAATACATTAAAATTATAAATAAACAAATACGTGCACATTGCAGCCGAAAAATAAGTCCCCGGGACTGTCTGCGCAAAGATACGGAAAATCCCGTGATTTGAACTTTAGGAACGTATGTGTGTGTGCTTGATTATATATCCAATACATTCCTTTTTTATATGAACTGTGAGTTTATTGAAACACTGTTAAAACGAAATAAAATAAGTCTATTGAACTAGAACAACAAAATTCACATCCGACTTCTTGCAAGTCCAAAAACAGAGTCCCTCTCTAATATTAATACAAATCTCAAGAAACATAAAGTTCCACCCCCTGTGCCAAAATTCCTCGCTTTGATTGGTCCTATTCGTTGGCAAAAGAGGTTTTTTTATCTTCGTAAACTTTCCCATGGTCAAAATAAAAACATTCATTACAGATAGTAAAATGGGAATTTGGAGAAAGCTTTACTAAGAAGGGTCGTTTCGGTATTTTCCTATCATAAACCCTAAATGCAATAAACAGTTTACTATCGGTAAACCCTAAATGCAATAAACAGTTTACTATCGGTGATGGTACAAAGAAGTGTTGTAAAAATAAAAATTAACGGATAGCATACAAGAACCTTAAAACTAAATTAGACTCTAAATGCCGATGGAAATTCCCACAATTATGTACAGAAAACTAAGTACCTACAAATTATTACATTTCTTAATAGCAATAGATAATTAGCCTAGATTAAAAAAGTAAATGAAAAATAAAATAAATATGTACAGTATGTTATGCAGTAACAATGAAAAGTAAAACAAATATATACAGTGTGATATGCGCAAATTTTAACTTTGGCAGACAAATGTAGGAAACATTCAGTCGCCACAGAACCATTTGGGGTATTGTACTCCAGTTGGTTTTCAACCTATGCAAAATATACAACAAAACTTGTTAGCATGTTACTTGAAACAAAATGGAGGCTTAATAAAATATTTAAAAATTCAGTCTGAAAAAATTACTTAATGGATTCATGCAATAATTAATTATTGCTATAGATATGAATACATTATTTCCCATTTTTTCGAACATCCTGTATAAATTAAAAAAAATATATGTAAAAAAACCTAACTTAACCTACACATCCTACAGTCAACCTGTATGCCAAAATTCAGCTTTTTACGTCTAGCGTTTTGAGCAGAATCGTGATTAATCAGTGGCCCGATTTTTTTGAAACACCCTGTACAAATTTTTAAGAAATTTTAAAATATGTTAAATAGTCCAATAAAATACACAAGTTTAAGCGTTTTAAATGAAGACTAATTTTATTCGATTTTAAAACGATGTTTATTGAAATAATTATTTTAAATGGTCAACTTACGTTTTCGGACTTCAAAACGACGACGTTCTTATCGCTCTGCTTCTTTTTCTTCTTCTCTTTGGTTTGGTGGAGAGCGTTGCAGTTTTCGTCCACTTTCTGAAAATAGAAAAACTATTTTACGTAACAAAAGCTTTACCACACTCTAAAACTAATACTATATTATAATATATAACAAAATTAAAGGGGTAAACCACTGCTTTATTTTAAGATCAACATTTTATATAAGCATGGTTCCCTAATCTTAGAGATGCATGGTTTAAATTTTTAAAATCCTTAAAAAACGTATAGATTTTGCATATTTCCTATACGAAAAAAGTTGTTTAAGATACACATAATATATATTTAAAGCTATGTATCAACTCAACTATGGATATAGATAGCTTTTTTAAGCTTTTTAGTGACGAAAAAAAGACTGACCCTCAAAATAGGAGCATTCAATTATAGAATTTTTGACTGAACTAGGCATTTTCAAGAAAATTCACAATTTATCGATTTTGCATACTTCCTATACGAAAAAAGTTGTTTAAGATACACGTAATATATATTTAAAGCTATGTATCAACTCAACTATGGATATAGATAGCTTTTTTAGTGACGAAAAAAAGACTGACCTTCAAAATAGGAGCATTCAATTATAGAATTTTTGATTGAACTAGGCATTTTCAAGAAAATGGTCGTCATTTTAGTTAAGACTGGAAGTGGCTTAGAACTCAGAACCAAAATTAGACTTGAGATAATGTTTTCATTATCTTCATAGATTTTTTCCTATATTTATTTGCTCGCTTTTTTAAATTTGTTTTCACTAGTTTCAAAGCTATCATTTTGAGGAAAAAATACTGTCGTGCTACTTTTTTCTATGTCTAAGTTGAAAAATATTATAACTAAAACAATATAAGGTTGAACATTTGTAACATAAAAACAATTGAATATCGTTTCCGGTGTCCCCCGGAAATTACCGCTACTTCTTTATTTTAAATGGAACACCCTGTATATTTTATGTTTTTTGAACTCTCTTATTATTTCTAAACAACTTTTCTATAACATAACCTATGTCTAAAATGTATAGTTTTCCAAATAAAGCCACTTAAAAATGTGCCATAATTCCCACTTATTTGTATTTTATGGAAAAACAGAGTAGGCCAGGACTAAAACAATCACGGTTATTTACTTTTTATTCAAGCCTCCATCCAACAAAATTTCAAAATAGAAAATGTTCCGAGTTTAAGAAGAAATCTAATCGATTTTTCAAGTTTTGATCAGTCCCTGTACCATAACTGACAGTTTTTCGAAGGAAACTTCATTATTAGTGAAAAAGCTGAAATAAATGTTCTGGCATGTGTGAATGTTGATCCATGAGGATTTCTACTCGCCAAATTGAAAGTGAAGTTGGAGTTAACAGGGAAAGTGCAAGGAACATTTTGAAGAAACAAGTACAAGCCATACAAATACCAAATCCACCAACACTTGGATTTTAATGACTTTGCTCGGCGAGTTGAATATTGCCGATGGCTTATGGAAAATTCTAACCATAATAATAACTTTAATAGATTCATATTATTTTAGGATTAGTCTCGCTTCGCGAATCTGGGAATGTTCAACAGGAACAACGTCAAATTGGGCGATTGAAAATCAACATTTATTTAGAGAAGGATCTTTCCAAGAACGCTTTGGTGTTCATGTGTGTGGTTACGTGTTTTAACAACGAGAATTGTGGGCCCAATATTTTTTAAAAAGCCCCTTACAGCATAAACTGTTTAGAAACAACAGTTACCGATTTTTTGGACAATTTACCTCTTGCAGAAATTCCCAACATCTACTTTCAAAAAGATGGTGCACTGGCCCATAATGCTCGAATTTGTGTAAATTATTTAAATGACAGGTTTGGGTACAAATGGATAGGACCAAATGAACCTGTAAGATCGCCTGATTTGACACCTCTAGATTTTTTCTTCTGGGGTCATATAAATAAAGTCTAGTTAACTTAACCTGAAAATTTTGACATTTTAAGAAATTGAATTATTAGTACTATTAATAATTCGATTTCTTCGATCTACAAACTTTAATTTATAACTATCTGATTATGCGATTTTTCAGTCAAAGTTCGATATTCATTTCATCTATTAGGAAACTGTGATTCTTGGAATTAAACCGTGTCAATGGAGCATCTTCACTAAACGAGAATGAGCTCAAGAGAGATTCAGGTGGGCTCTTATACCCGACTTGTGCTCGCCGAACCGTGACCCTGTGTTAAGATCGGTTTCCACGTGTGATGCAGACCGTAACACGTTTCTCTATTTTGTGTGTTTAAAAATTTCAATAGATTCTCTAACTTTTCGCTTATAAAATCCTGGATCCAACGCTATAACCTGGGTTTCTTTTACATTTATGACATGGTCAGTAGTGGTATGCTGCTGCTACAGTAGTTTTTTTTTAATACATCGTTCATGTTTCTTGAGTATAGTGAATATTGAGCGTCCTGTTTCTCCCACCAGATAGAGTAAGAATACTCCTTTTGTTTGAAAAGGTACATCTTTCGGGTATCGCAAGCATCATCCAATACTTTTTATGTGTATTGAAAATTATACATATGTAGGACATCTGGAGTTATCATACTGTTTTGTCAGTATCATGTACGTAGGAAAAAACAATTTTACCTAGTGGTGACTCCTTATCATTTTCAATCAAAAGATGATAGTGGTAAAACCTTTACCCTCTCGAGCAAAGCATTAAAAAACTTTATTGCCCAAAACCCAGGACCATCCCGACACCTTTCAAGACGCCAAAAAGGGGGTATCAAATGACGCCCTGAGCGAGTATTATAATCATGAACATCCTCATGAGCTCGTAACATCCCCAATTTTTTTTCACATACATCAAACATTCAAATATATATAAACAAGGCACGTTCAACACTCCAAGACGAACAAAGGCATGTCTGCAGTCCTGTCTATATCCTCTGTAGGCCAAAGACTCGTTTCACCTGCCTGGAGTGGCCCCAGACTAGTATAGCATATGAGATGTGAGAGTGGAAAATAGCAAAATATGCTGTTTTCAGTATGTCACCAGAGACACATTCACGTAGCTTCTTAGCAAGGGTGTCAATGTGCTGGCCCCATTGCAATTTGGGATCGAGAACCACTCCCAGAAAACTAGTCTCTGATGGATTTGAGACAGTTAAAAGGTCCCTCATACTGAATATTACCCTCTTAGTTTTGTCAGAATTCAAAAGAAGTCTGTTTGCACAAAACCAGAGCCTAACATTCTCCTGTGCCACCACACATCCACTCAGCGCTTCCTGCAGTGTATCACCAGTAAAGGAAACTGTTGTGTCGTCAGCAAAAAGCGTGAAACCGCCAACATTTCCCTGGTTAGGTAGATCGTTTATATAAATTAAAAATAGAATTGGTCCTAGTTGCTACTCAGAAAGCAATCCTTAATGTTATTTATGAATATATTAAAAAGAAGCAGCCCCAGATGTGAGCCCTGAGGTACGCCTGAAATAAAAGGAACTGTCTGGGATTTGGAGTCACCTATTTGTACAATTTGTGTTCTATCCCGCAAGTAACTGGATAACCTGTGAAATCAAAGACGAAAAGTCAGATAGTAATTCTAATTTCACACGGCCTAATACAAAGACCCATGATTTCTTAATTGACCAAAGCCTTGAAAGCTTCTGTTCTGTCATCTAATCTATTACCTAACAAAATTGATTGCGGCAATCACGAGCAAAAATTACAGCAGCCACTTAAAGCAAGCAGAGTTTTATACCAATAGTGATTTCATTTACTCAGAATGTCAGAGACGACTTTATTTTACTTAACGATAATACGCGTCTCAATAGAGCTGAAATTGTGCAAGCAAATGGAATTACTAGAAGAGTGTGGACACCAAAGTCTCCAGATTGTAACCCTATAGAGCAAGTTTGGTTTCTTCTCAAATTTACGTTAAGGCGAATTGTTTCTAAGTATTAATAAATGGAGAGGGCAATTAGAGAGGAATACATCTCGAGGGTGTCTCAAGACAAACTTTAACAATTAGACACACCCTATAAAATCATCTAATGGTATTGACATAGCTAATCTATTTGGTAAATATTTTTCATCTGTTTATAACCACCAGAGAAATTCTAAAGTCAGTACATTTTTTGATCGATTAAACATGTTTCTAACATTGCTATAAACCCAACTGATATTGAGAAAGCTTTAACACAAGTGGACATCAACAAGTCTGCAGGTCCTGATGGTGTTCCTAACAGAGTACTAAAAAGTAAAAAAACCTTATATCTCCCCCTATTTTACATTTTCAACAAATCCCTAACTTCCGGAGTTTTTCCAGAGACATGGAAGCTTTCTTATGTTTGTCCGATTCGCAAATCTGGCAGCAAAAAAGACGTAACAAGATACAGACCAATCAGCATTCTGTCGGCAATCCCTAAATTGTTTGAACAGTGCGTTGAAAAAATTCTGTCGAATATATTTCATCAGATTGTCATCAGTCAACAGCACGGGTTCCCAACCGGTAGGTCTGTTGACACAAATCTGTTTCTCTTTACAAATTCTATAAATTCATCATTTTAAAGCAGTGCAGAAACTCATGCAATATATTCTGAATTCAGTAAAGCCTTCGATAAGGTAAACCATAACATCCTTCTTTCAAAGCTCTCTAGTTATGATGTTTCTGGTTCTTTTATTTATTTATTTATTTATTTGAACATTCACCACATGATTACAATATATAAAATGGGTTTCGTCACATACTATAAGTTAATCTAAGTTTTAAAATTCAAGGACAATAAAACTATAATCATTAAGTGTACAGCGTATCAAACCAGGACACAAACAAATGGTAAATAATATGGTCTTAAGATTAAATATTATCTAGAGTAAGTATCTTAGTCTCTATAATCCATGAATTCTTTGAAGCTATAAAAGGTCCTTTCATTCAAATATACTAATAGATTTCTACGAAACTGCTTTATGGATCTAGCTTCCTTGATATTGTTGGGCAGTTTGTTGTATATTCTGACACAAGCGTAATGTGGAGATTTCTCATAACGAGATGAGGTGTGTCGAGGAAATGTAAGATTACCACAATACCTCGTTGGGTAGGTATGATTTTCAGAATTGCTCTTAAACTGGTCTTTGTTTTTGTACACATAGAGGGTACACTTTAATATATAGACAGATGTAAGTGTAAGTATTTTAGAATTTTTCATGGTTTCTCTGCAGGTTTCCTGAGGTTTCAGTCCGAAGATCAGTCTAATTATTCTTTTTTGGGAAATGAAAACCCTATTGGCGTTCACTGCTTGACCCCAAAGATAATGTTTTAGCCAATATGGGAGTAAGCCATAGCATAATATGTTGTAAGCAGAGTAGACATAGGTACTGCTTGTTTCAGTTTTAGTATTGCATAGAATGCTTGATTAAGCTTCGAACAGATATGGTTTATTTGTGGCTCCCAAGTGAGTTTAGAGTCAAGATATGTTCCTAGGAATTTTATCGTTGATTCAGTTTTATCTACATATAATCTTGGCTGCGTTTTGATGAAAGGAACAATAACAGTCTTATCTTTGTTCAGAATAAGTCAGTTTGAATAACACATGTTCATTTCATCACAATTCAGGTTCGTTCTTTGCCGAGATAATAGCTGTAGTATCGTCGGCGAATTTTATGGTAATGTCTGGAAGAGATAGGTCATTGACAAAAAGCAAAAATATAAGTGGGGCTAGTACCGACCCTTGAGCTGCTCCAATATTTAAGTTGTACTCTGTTGATGTACAATTTTCTACCCTTACCAGTAACCTTCTTTCTAAGAGGAACGACATAATTATAGAAAGGGCGTTGCCTCTAATACCCATAGCGCTAAGTCTGTGGCAGAAAAAGTTTAAATTTAGTGTGTCAAAGGCTCTGGACATGGCAAGGACAACTTTCATGGATGAAATCTTACCTTACTAACAGAATGCAGCAAGTCAAGATTGATGGCTATCTACCTTCATGTTTCCATGCATCTTCCGGGGTACCTCAAGGCTCTCACTTGGGTCCCGTTCTTTTTAGCTTATTTATCAATGATTTAGGATCCTTGCTCTCCTCCATATTTTCTGCTTTTCGCTGATGACATGAAATTGTATCGTCGAGTGACGTCCACTCACGACATGATTATTCTACAAAATGATCTTAATATTGTATATGATTGGTGTCAGCTTAATGACATGTCCGTCAACATTAACAAGTGTTGTTATATAAGATTCAGTAGACTCACTGATAAAGATCCTTTTCATTATTACTTAAGTAATGTCCCTTTATCTGAAGTTTCTGTTATAAAAGACCTTGGCGTATTTAGATACTCGGTTAATGTTTACTGAACATTTTGAAGTGGTCATTGGTAGGGCTAATAAAATGTTGGACTTTATTAAGAGAGCTACTAGAGACTTCACAAGTATATGCGCTATCAAAATTCATGTATACATCACTAGTCAAACTTCTTCCAGAGTTGTGTATCTCAGTAGTTTGGTCAAACTATACTTATCAGACCTAACCTAACCTAACCTAACTACCACATAAAAAGCTCAGAATGTCTTCAGTGTTTTTATTTACACATTCAAAATTACCGGACACAAAGTAAGTCTCTGCTGCACATTCCATATTGCCGAACTTGGTACTTATTATTTAGCCCAGTTAATAGAATATCTGCTAATGTCAATAAATTCTATGAAGGTCTTGACTTCTTTAATTTATCGCAAGATAGATTCAAGTCTCAAGCTAAACAAATTATCTTAGGTTTGGTTAGGTCTGTAATCTCTGTATAAACTTCAAATGTATTTTTATACGTAAATAAATAAATAAACAAATACGTCGAAAAAGAGTACATTTTGGATAATTTTTTTTAAAATTTTATCAACGCGTTTCGACCTTACATCCTGTATAACTCACATTTTTTTTAATAGTCAAATTCCAAGAGGCATATTTTTGAAGATTTGGATATCATTTTACGGGGTGTCATATTCAATTTTGTCAAGTACCTAAAGATATTAAATATAGAATTTTGACTGAAAAACCGCATAAGCACATAGCACATAATTATGAACAGCAGTTTAGATTTATCAATTTATAAATGATGTAAGTAATGTTCACTGGCTCTAAAACTATAAAAATGAAAAATTGATACGATATTCTCAAGACTAACCTTCTCTTCGACACCTGTTGTCTTGGTGGGGTAACTGGGAATGATCACCTGGTACTTGCTGTGTTGTACCGCCTGGGCCAACGCGTTGGCGTCGATGCTCTTTTTGTTCGACGTCGAACCTTCAAGATCTGTTAGGGGTATGGGGTCATCTACGTTTGAGGCACGATTGGCTAAAAAAAAAAGTGTCATCAAAATGTTGACAAAACACTCCAATACATATAATCTAAAAACAAATTTATAACTTCCTAGCTTTTCATATACACTAGGGTGTCGTGTATCTAAAAGTTTGGCAAATTTCCCGCACAACTAATATTTTGTTGTTTCTCTTTGTATTGTAGCAAAAAATCTATTAGGCACACAAATATCACTAGCTTTTCAAGCCAACAACTAAGTCACATATAATAGGAGACTTTCAGAGTATATTTGCCACATTTTGCCGAATGATATGCCAGGATATAGCAAATAACGGAGATTACCGCTTTCTCCCTTTCTTTGCCCTCTTTGACATGATACTCCACGTTGAGAGGATCATAATTATAAAAAGTCAAATCCCTGTCATTAAGCAGTGTCACTCAACGTCAGAAAATTATAGTGAATTTAATTATTTCGTTTTAAATTTGCTCTACTAAAATGGTAAAAAACAGCATATCTAAAAGTAGCAGCAGAACAAAAAAAAATTTATCAAATAACATTTTCGATCAATGTTGAAATAAAAAAAAAATTGGGTGATTTAACACATCACATACAACGATTTTTCACTTTCAAAAGTAATTTTCGAATAGTCTGGGTTTTTATTAACATTAATATATCATTGTTCCAAACACATTTATTTATTTTTGCTCAGCATTCAGGGAGGCAACGAAGAGAAAATATTGAAGAGGGGGGGAGTAAGTAAGTAAGTAAGTAAAACCCAACTGAGAACTAAAAAAGTCTGCACTTTCGTGTAGCTACCTAGTATCATTCATATTTGGTTTTCAAAACCTGGACCCTTCGGCTTTGAACCACATTATTTCATTTTAATTTGTTTAACTACACTTGAAAACAAAGGGGAAGCGACAAAAGCCCAGTTGAAATCATTCCAATATTTTATAAAATGACGTTATTTTGTTATATTTTACTGTCGTCTATTTAAAATTGCCACCCTAGTGTACGTAACTTTAAGAAGTATATAGTCAAGACAGCTACCGTAGCAAATAGAAAACACAAAAATCAAACAAAAGGATATTCACTACAACAATATAATATGCTACCATAATGTTAAAACTTTAAAACATCACAAAAAGTTAACACATTCTACATAAACATATTAGTTACAAAATTATAGTGGGTACCATAGTTGAGATCTCCTCAAACAGATCGCATTTTTGTACAGATCATTTCAATGCTTCTTTTGTTTCAAGATCTTTATATCCGGAGTGTTATCCCCACCCCCAAATAAGTTGACAAAATGGATACAGTTGCTTTAAGTTGCTCTCAGTAAAGAAATTAGAAAAATCCTCGAACAGTCCAAACTAACAATGTCCCTTAAGTAGACCCTCAAAACCAGTTTTCTTAAACACATCAACCATTGACCGTGATTCATCAATAAGTTCAGCATAGCAACAAATAACAACCCTTTAAATGCCAAAAAAACTGGACATCTAAAACATCTTAAAACAGGCAGGTGAGAAATATTTTAATGCATGCAGATTTTTATGCATTCCAAATTGTCACCATGTCGTCGTCGTTGCCTTCATTGACATCCAGTAAATATGTGCATCCGTAAACTTCGATCACAATTTACAAGGAAATTTTAGGACCATAAATGTTTTCCCTCAAAAAATCCGGCTCGAAGGACCATAAATGTATTCCCGTGAAGAATATTTTTTAAATAAATAATGATGACACGTTATTATTTTTTTTTTAACTATTTACTGGATTAAATAGAAATGGATATATACACAAGAAGCTTAAAAATTTATTTTTAAAAACAATTTCTTCAAGCCTACATTTTAAATAGAGAGCGTCAGAGAAAGTACTTATTTTAACAATTTTTTTTAACAACTTTATGCGTATGCTAAATATCCGTCGGCCCATAAAAATGCTTATTGCTGGTTGCACAAACTTTTTAATCAATGTTTAGAATCACTTTTGACATTGCCACTCCTTTGTCGTTTGCCACACTCTGAGCCGCCCGATTAGTTAATGTGTAGTTAAATGCTTTGTGCAACCCGCCATAAGTAATTAATTTACATATTGCTGTTAAAAAAATTAGATTTCTTAGGATTTCGATTACAGTTTAGACCAGCCATGTCAAACTCAAAGTCACTGGTGGGCCAAAAGCATGAAGACCATCGACTAGGTGGACCGCAAAACCTTATCTTAAAGAACACAAACTACTGAAAATCTTGAGAAAAAGTACTATTTAGGACAAGTCTGTTTATTAAATTTCCAATAAAAAGGACATTACAAAAAACTACAAACATTAAATTCTTTTGCCGGATATTTGACATCTTTTGTCTTTAATTAAGTTGTCTATTTGTGGCGCGAATTTATCGGCGGAAATAACTTTTAAAACTGCGTAAGTGTGCGTCCGTCAATCGCGATCTTGCGGAAGATTTGTTTCCTTTCATCAAAGAAAACAGTTGTTCACACTTATAGGTACTTCCAAACATTGACAGGATTTTACAGGCAAAAGTCCCACAAGTGTTTTGTGATATCTACCATAAATGAAATATCTTATAAAAAAGGTACATCGCTTAATAAGCTGACATCTTCTCCTTTTGTTTCCATGAAAACACGTATTTCTTCTGAGTTTCCAAAACCGGTCGAGTACCATAGAACACGAAACCCATCGCACCTCTGCATAATATGGTAAACCAGTGTACTCACTTTCTAAATCACGTAAAAAAGCAGAAAACTGTCGCTGATTAAGGCCTCGTGACCAATGAATATGATGAAAATCTGGTTTGTCACTGCCCGTTTCTCTGATCTTTGTCTGTAATATTTTAATGAAGACATTTTTTACTCTAGTCATTGACGGAGCTCCGTCTGTTGCAACGGAACACAGTTTTGACAAATTGTACTTTTGCAGAAGTCCATAAACAGCATTGAAAATATCCTTCCCAGTTGTTGTATCATGCAATGGTACTAATTCCAGTAATTCTTCATACACATTGATATCTGTATCCACCTCATGAAGAAAAGCGAGTTGGGGCACAGGCAATAGAAAATGCAATTAGAGCCTGATTTTGTTTTTATCTGATTACTTATATTGGCAGCCAACTCAGTAACTCTTTCAGCGACAGTATTCCGGGACAAGGATATATTTTGAAATGACTTCACGCTCCAGGCACTTACAATTTCCGCGGCCTTTACAAGGCACTCTTTTATAAATTCATCTTCAACAAATGGTTTTGAGTGTCTCGCGATCAACTCCGACAGTGCGCAGCTCGCTTGAAGGACAGATTCATTTTCTTGCTTTGGACGTGTAAACATAAGCTGCTGATTGTTCAACCGTGATTTTAACTTATTTAACTTTTCGTTTCTGACCATGCCTGTATACTTGTCAAACATAGTTTTATGAATATCATAGTGACGTTTTATATTATATAATTTTGGGACACCGACTGTACTATTACAAATCAAACAAATAATTTTTTCTTTCACTTCACAGCAAAAAAACTTTAATTCCCACTTTTCTTGACAGATACGATGCTCATCTACAAGTTTCCTCTTACTTCCACTTGGTTTTGAAAGAGACATGTTAAAAACTGTATCCGAAATAAATTATAATAAGTACTGTTAAGTGTTGTAACAATAAGTGCGCAACTCAACTCGAAACTCACAACTGACTCATAACTGACTAAACACTGAATGACTGAACTCAACCGAACACTGCTTACATACGGATTGTGATTTCTCGAGTTCTTTCCAGAATGTTCAGATAGCGTCATCTGTGTTTTTGCGCGATAGCATTTCATGGAACAAGCTAGACAACGTTTGGCTTTAGGTTGAATATGTGTAGTTCATCCTCCTAAACATAGATGTACACTATGTACAATTGTACATTTTATTATACCAATCGTTGTTGCAGCGGCGCGCGTTTTCAAAACGTTTTTCAACTTGTTCGCGGGCCGCATTATCTGGCTGTTTTTCAAAACTGCTTTGGGTCGCAGAAAAATGCTCACTGGGGCGCATGTTTGACATGGCTGGTTTAGACCAAGGCTCTTCAACCCGCGGCCCGCCTTCTAATTTCTTGCGGCTCCCAGAGGCTGAAGAAATTATTGTATAGCGCCGCGCCCGCGAATGACACTCCGAGGATACTAGCGCCACCTAGTCAGAAGAGATCCACTCTGTGAACTCGCGATCACGACTACCCACAAGGCTACCCAATGGCGTTGCATGTCTATTGAATCTTTCTAATGATTCTAGAAATTATCACTACTAGAGGGACCTACTAGTCCAGTCTCGTAGCTGCTAGAAATTTCGAGATTCAAAGTTGACACGCTCGGTCTATATAAAGCCGGCAAAAAATGCCAACTAGCAGTGAAGTTATTGATAAGTGATTATAATAAGTTGAATATAGTCTGTTTGACGCGTCTAACGCGGATACTGTATTATGGCTTGCAGTCGCGCAAGTTTAGTTTTGTCGTGGACATTTTTATCGAAGAATTAAACTCGTTTCTTCTACTTTGACATTAACAATGGCTTCTGCTTCGGGTAAAACACGAAAAATTAGTGAAGTGCATATTTCAAGAAAAGTGGACTGAGTTGTACTTGTTCGTTACTCGTCTGTTTGGTGTGTTAAGAATCCCTTTTAGCCTTGAAAGAATACAATTTAAAAAGACATTACGATACAAAACATGCCACAAAGTCTGAGACATTCAAACGACAATTACGGCAAGATAAAATGAGAGCTCTAAAAAATCAGCTTCAACGACATCAATTTTTCAAAAGCAGAACATCGAAAATGAAGCAAGCGTGAAGATTAGCTACATTATATCCGAAAAAATAACTTTGAAATCAAAACCTTTTACTGATGGTGAATTTATCAAAGAACGTATAGAGGCCGCCGCTGAAGTATCGTTCCCGTCTCAAAAACAACTTTTTTCTAAAGTTAGTTTATCCGGTGTTACTGTCGTCGAAGAGTTAGCGGCAGATATTGAAAATTCACTAAAAGAACGTGCATCGAATCGAAAGCACAGATTTAACCGATACCGTTCAATAAGTTGCCCTTTTTTTCCGATTAAAGGAACTACAAAAGGAAATGATATTTGTAAGTGTTTGTTGACAGTACTGAGAGGATATAGTTAAGAAATGACAAACCTTTCTGCAGTTGTAACAGACGGTGCACCATCCATGGTAGGAAAAAATGAAAGGTTCCTAGTATTGATGAAAAAACAGCAGACAGATCTTCCTTTGATGCATTACCATTGTATCGTTCATCAACTCAAGCAAAATCTTTGTGCAAAATCCATAAATATTGATGAGGTGATGAAAGTGGTCGTAAAAACTGTGAACTTCATGACCACAGAGAATTCTTACACGAAATTAATGCCGAGTATGGTAATGTGACATTTTTCTGATATTTGTTGGCTGAGCAGAGGAAAAATGCTAAAACGCGTTTTTGAACTCAAGAAGGAAATCATCTCTTTCAAGAAAACCAAAGGCAAACCAGTTCTTCAATTTAGTGAACCCGACTGGCTGCGCGACTTTGGATTTCGCTGCAACTCAATGACTTGAACACCAAACTACATGGAAAAATCAGTTGTTGAAAAAAGAGTTTACACACTTTCCTAAACTGAACAGTTGCGAATGTACAGATGTAGATAAATATGCCGCATCACTAGATTTATTCAAAAAGGAGTTCCAATCAAGGTTATCCGACTTCAAAGGTAACAAAAATTACATCATTCTCTTTGCCAGAAAATTGTCAGATGGAGATTATCGATTTGCAGTCTAATTCGGAACTGAAAGATAAATTCGACATGAGTCTTCTTGAAGAAAGCCCAGAAAATGATGTCTCTGTTTGGGAGCACATATGTGTGCGAGCAACTCTTTTCTCGTATGAAGAAGTCTAAAACAAAGTCGAGAGTTACAGACGCACATCTGGAAGGAAGTTCGCTTCCAATTTGTTTCTCAAATGGTAATTTGCAACTGATTTACAAAAAATAAAACCAGATATCGACACACTTGTCAAAAAACGCATTGATTGATTGAACTTTTTAACCAATAAAGATTATTCTTCTTCTCCAGCCTTTTAATTCATTCATTCCTGCACATAGGCCTTTCCTAATTCTTTCAACTGTTTTCTGTACCTTGTGCTTTCTTTGGTGCCAGTCTCTGCGAAAATATTCAAGAGCTGAAAAATTGTCTTGAAATAAACCGCCTTAACCAGGAAAATCATATCCAGTTTCTACAAAGGGGTTATCTGGGGTCACATTGAAAACTTATGTTATTAGTTTTATTTTATTATTTAATAATTATTTTTTATTGAATTTCTTTTTCTATCATGTAAAGTTTTATTTTCCTCAAATAGGTATTTTATCCTTAGAATTGTATTGATGGATATATTTCTATGAAAATTTGCAATAAATCTTCTTGCTTCTCTTGCATTTTCTTGGCACTTGTAAAATATCATAACAATCTGTAGTCTCTCGTCCAAAGAGTATTTCATTTCGATCAGAGTCAAATATATATTTTTTAGGTGAAGACTTCAATAATAATTAAAATAATGTCAATTTTTATTGACAAAGCATTCAAACGTCATTTTACCTTGATCACCTATACCAACCTATCGTATATTTTAAACAGGTGAAGCTAAAATTTTAGTTTGTAAAACATTAAAATGTAATATAAACAGCTATCGCAAAATCAAATCTTTTAATTCGGATATAAAAAAAAATCACTCTTTCCAAAAATCGTATAAAAAACGATACATTCCGACGTGCCCAGTCCATTGCCATTTAAGTTCAGAAAAAATCCTCTATTTTGAATTTTTAACAAGGAAGGCAGAAAATAGGTCCCTGTTCAGTAACCCTGTACAGATGTAGATAAATATGCCGCATCACTAGATTTATTCAAAAAGGAGTTCCAATCAAGGTTATCCGACTTCAAAGATAACAAAAATTACATCATTCTCTTTTCCAGAAAGTTGTCAGATGGAGATTATCGATTTGCAGTCTAATTCGGAACTGAAAGATAAATTCGACATGAGTCTTCTTGATTTTTATTCAAAATATGTCGATCAAAACCCGTTGCTTGAAATCTGAAAACAAGCCCAGAAAATGATGTCTCTGTTTGGGAGCACATATGTGTGCGAGCAACTCTTTTCTCGTATGAAGAAGTCTAAAACAAAGTCGAGAGTTACAGACGCACACCTGGAAGGAAGTTCGCGGGTTGCAACTACAAAAATAAAACCAGATATCGACACACTTGTGAAAAAACGCATTGATTGATTGAACTTTTTAACCAATAAAGATTATTCTTCTTCTCCAGCCTTTTAATTCATCCACTCCTGCACATAGGCCTTTCCTAATTCTTTCAACTGTTTTCTGTATTGTGCTTTCTGGTGCCAGTCTCTGCCTGCTGTTTTCTTGATATCATCTATCCATCTCATCTGGGGTCTACCTTTACTACGTTTAGCCTCTCTTGGTCGCCATTGTATGATTCTAGTGGCCATCTTTCATACTGTTGTCTTGCGACGTGCCCAGTCCATTGCCATTTAAGTTCAGCAATCCTCCTAATAACACCCCTGTTCTTCGTTGATCTCTCTCCCCCCAATATTGATCTTTGATCTCTGCATTATTCTCAGTTTGTTGGAGTTTTTCTGCGTTAGGCATGTTGTTTGCAGTCCGTATGTGGTAACTTGTAGGACACAGGCATCGAATACTTTTCTTTTTAAATTCATTGGTATACTGCTCTCTCTCTCAGCATGAAAGAGAGTTTTCCAACTGCTGCCCAGGAAAGCTGTATTCGTTTGGTAATTTCCCTGTACTGGTTTTCCTTTCCGAGAGTGATTGTATAGCCCAAATAATTGTATTCCCTGATGTTTTCAATGTCCTCATTCTCAATCGATATACGTGTGTTTTCTGGGCTCATTATTTTAGTTTTGGAATAATTCATTCTGAGGCCAACCTGTTTCGACTTCGCTTAGTTGTTGAAGTATTCATACAATGGAAGCTTTCACGGTTTTGGTCAATTAAGAAATCATGGTTCTTGGGATTAGACCGTGTCAAATTGGGATTACTATACGACGTTTCGCCTTCGATTGCACGAGGCATCTTCAGGGATTTTTACTCCACGAGATCCGAACACTGAATAAGCTCAAAGAGATTCAGGCCCGTATCTCTATTGAAATTTTTTGTTATGTTTAAATATTTCAATAGATTCTCTAACTTTTCGTTTATAAAAACCTGGAACCGATGCTAGAACCTTGGTTTCATTTACATTTATGAAATGGCCAGTGTTATGCTGGTGTTCAACTACAGCAGATTGAACAATTTGTTTTTTTTTAATACATCGTTCATGTTCCTTAAGTCTAGTTGATATTGAGCGTCCCACATACACTTCTCCACAGGAGCAAGGAATTTTATATACTCCTGTTTGGAAAGGTACAAGATCTTTCGGGGATCGCAAGCATTGTCCAATCTTCTTATGTGTATTGAAGATTGTACGTATGTTGGACCGCCGAAGTAATCGTCCTATTTTGTCTGTAGTGCCATGTATGTAGGGAAGAACAACACTACCTAATGGTGGCTCTTTATCATTCTCCTTTGGCGGAGTTGGTTTACTATGTCTTTTAATTGAACGCGTAATATCTTCAGCGCAATAGCCATTCCCTCTGAGCTTTGGTCAGTTTCGATGTTTCCGATGTTAAAGAATCTTGATCAGAAATCGAAATAGCTCTGAATACTAGTGAGTTAATAACCGATTTCTTTTGTGCTGGATGGTGATGAGAATTTGCGTTTAAGTATCTATTTGTATGCGTCGGTTTTCTATACACAGAATGTCCTAATGTACCATTTTCATTCCTTTGACCACATACATCTAGAAAGAGAATTGTTCCATTAGATTCAATTTCCATCGTGCATTTGATATTATGATGTTGATGATTAAGGTGGTCCAGAAATATAAGGAGATTATCCTGTCCATGAGGCCAAACAACAAAAGTATCATCTACATATCTAAACCAGTGCTTCGGTTTTAGTGGAGCAGATGTTAGAGCAATATCCTCAAAGCCTTCCATAAAGATATTCGCTACCACAGGTGATAGAGGAGATCCCATAGCTACCTCTGAAGTTTGTTCATAAAAAGTTCCTTGAAAAATGAAATAGGTAGATGTAAGACAAGCTTCGACTAGGTCCATTAAGTTCTTAGCAAGATTATTGTTATCCAGTATGTCTGATATAATGGAAATTGAGTCGTTGATAGGAACATTTGTGTAAAAGTGTAAACACAGTTATCAACCTGTCATCGAAGCCGTTATCCGATGCAGAACTTTCCATCCTTTCCAAGGGCCAAAACTTCGCAATAGCACCAAGTAGCATTCCCGTAGAAGACATAGTTTCTTCTGTTGAAGCAGCAATCAGAAGATTACCAGTGGAACAAGCCGATGAAGTTAGATATGAGACAGCGAAGATCATTAAAAACTCAAAACCACTGAAGTCGAACCTCTCTGCAGCCGAAAAAACAGTAATGAAGACCTTAAACGAAGACGCAAACATTCTGGTACTTCCATCAGATAAAGGCAACGCCACAGTCGTCATGGACAGAACAGAATATGTGGAAAAGGTTACTCAACTTTTTGACAACAACACCTATAAGGTTATGCAGGCAGACCCCACAAGTAGAATAGAAAGACGCATTACCAATTTGATCAACACATCCAGTCTACCACCAGCGGAGAAAAAATCATTAAAACCAAGCAGCTCCAAGACTCCCAGGTTCTACGGTCTTCCAAAGATACACAAGGACAACGTACCACTTCGACCGATCGTCAGTGCAATAGACTCGCCCACATACAAACTAGGTAAATATCTTTCAAATTATCTTAATCCATTTACTGGAAAAACAGATTCTTTTATTAAAAACTCTGTACATTTCGTGGAAAAACTCAAGACAATCCAGTTGGATCGATGTAGAATCACTTTACACAAATGTTCCCACGCATACAAATAGATACTTAAACGCAAATTCTCATCACCATCCCGCACAAAAGAAATCGATTATTAACTCACTAGTATTCAGAGCTATTTCGATTTCTGATCAAGATTCTTTAATATCGAAAACATCGAAACTGACTGAAGCTCTTAGAGGAAATGGCTATTGCACTGAAGATATTACGCGTTCAATTAAAAGACATAGGACGATTACTTCGGCAGTCCAACATACGTACAATCTTCAATACACATAAGAAGATTGGACAATGCTTGCGAGCCCCGAAAGATCGTGTACCTTTCCAAACAGAAGGAGTATATAAAATTCCTTGCTCCTGTGGAGAAGTGTATGTAGGAGAAACAGGACGCTCAATATCAACTAGACTTAAGGAACATGAACGACGTATTAAAAAGAAACAAATTGTTCAATCTGCTGTAGCTGAACACCAGCATAATACTGGTCATTTCATAAAAAGGAAACCAAGGTTCTAGCATCGGTTCCAGGTTTTTATAAACGAAAAGTTAGAGAATCTATTGAAATATTTAAACTTACAAAAAATTTTAATAGAGATACGGGTTACGGTCTACATCACACGTGGAAACCGATCTTAACACAGGGTCACGGTTCGGCGAGCACAAGTCGGGTATAAAAGCCCGCCTGAATCTCTTTGAGCTCATTCAGTGTTCAGATCTCGTGGAGTAAAGATCCCTGAAGATGCATCGTGCAATCGAAGGCGAAACGTCAGATAGTAATTCCAATTTGACACGGTCTAATCCCAAGAACCATGATTTCTTAATTGTTGAAGCTTTATTTCTAATTCGTTTATGTCACTTGATATTAGTACGATGTCGTCTGCAAATCGCAGGTCATTAAGATATACTCCGTCAATTTTAATTCCTTTCTCTTCCCATGGTAGTTTCTTAAAGACGTCTTCCGAGTACTAGAGTAAATAATTTTGGCGATATCGTGTCTCCTTGACAAAGGACTCTCTCTACCTTGATTTTGTTCTTGTTTCCTCGTCTATTTTGACATGAAGAGAAGCATTATGGTAGATATTTTCGATAAGTGTACTATATCTAGTGCCGATTCGTGCACGGTCCATGGCCATCAGTATGTAACCAATCTCGACTGTATCAAACGCCTTCGATAGTCGATAAAGGCTAGATGTTTACACTTTGAAATTATATGTTTTTTTATTTTATTGATATGGTGGTAAAGTTACGTGGACCATTGTGGTCCTTCGGACGATGTGAAATCGATTTTTGGCCTTTGCACTAAAAAAGGTTGAAGAACCTTGGTTTAGACAAACAAGTGATTATATGGAATATGGAAGTTGGTGAAAATGTGAAAATTCTTATGCCATAAATCACAACATAACTGTTGAAGCAGTCTGGATATTCTCAATGTATTTTCTTCAAATTTAATAATAAAGGCCAATTTAGGATCCAAAATCAATCTCTTAAAAACATATAAATAATCCCATCTGTCTATACCCCTATTAAGACATAATTTGATGTTTTGTTAAAAGATTTAGGTCATACGTTTAACACGACTCGGAAAAGCTAACACGATCAGCTTGCAATAAAACCATTCAAATGTATCCCCTGAGACATTTCGGAGGCCACTGGAAATCCACAGATCAAATTCTCCCAGCCATATAGCTCCTCAACCACTGCAACAAGCATCCATCAAAACTTAACGGTGTCGAATGCTTTGGAGAAAATCGTGTAGACTATATATCCACTTGAGAATGACTAACAATTGACCGACATACACTAAATAGTAATTTCAAATTAACAATTTCCATCTTCAAACTATGACATATTTACTGTGGAAAGCATGCAATGTCAGATATTTGGACTCACAGAGCCTATTTCACAAATGAAATATTCCCTGTATAAATCCAAGAAAGAAGCTCATGTTTGACTACTCTTGAAAAAATTTTTTTGAATTTCATGCCAGCAAAAATAAATGTTTTCTTTTAAACAAGATACCTTCATGGACATCCCTATAAAACTATCGGGCAGATAGTAAAAAGTAATAACAGAAAAATAACAAACACGTGTGCTTACATTGTTTTATTTGCAAAGTGGCCTTACTAGTATACTTAGGTGTTGCTGTCACTATATGCGTTTCCACAGGATTTGAAGGTCCTCCCCGGCTCGGGCCGCCCCCATCAATGAGTCGTTCCTCATAACCCCTAAAAAATATACTATTAAATTTAAGGTAAAAAAAAAGAGAAAAATGTAGTGAAATAAACGATTATACTCAAAAGAAAAAGCAAATAGTTACAAAAGCTTATTAATATAAATTTTAATTCATTTAAAAATAAAAATATATTGATAAACATTCCATTTTTGTTTGATTAAAAATAAGCTTTTGTAAGTATTTAGCTCTCCTTTTGAGCATAATCACCTTTTCTCTACATTTAATTATAAAAGTATAATTTAAAACACAACGTCAACTATGTATTTTATTAATTAAAAAATTAAATGAAATTTATTATTTAGAAATTATTTTTTAGTGTCATTTTGAAGAGAATTTTTAACCGTTCTATTAAGAGCTGAAAATTGGAATTGGAATGGTTATTTATTAGTAACCACTGGAAGTATATTTTCATCTATTTTTTAAACGACTTCAAAAAAGGAGGTGGTTATCAATTCGTATTTTATGTATATAAATCGATTACTCCGCGATGTTTTGACCAATTTGGTTGAAATTTTCAAGGAATATTCAGTATACTGCCGAAGTGGTCCCATAGCAAGCATATTTAAAAAAAAAATGTTAAAAATGGCGTAATATGGCAATTTTGAATTGTTTACGCGATGTGATGTAGGTAGTATAATGCGTTCACCATATTATCAGGAAAAAATATGTATGTTACAAATGCAATAAGCCCAATGGATGTTTGTTAAATCTGACTCATAAATTTCCCTTATTACTGAATTTTTTGAACTTGATTTTATTTTATATCTATTGCGTTGATTCGCGATGTTTTCGGAATACATATATGTAAGTAATTTAGTTTTCAGTGAACATTCTTTATGTAATCATGAATACTAAATGCAAGCAAAATACTTTAAGCCTTAATGATAAATGTCTGATTTTGAACAGTTTAGATAAATGAAATAGCTTATGATATGTTTCCCAGCAGTTTAACATTGATAAATCTACAGTATCTGATATTAAAAAGAAGAGATGTGAAATTCGACAAATTTGTGCCAAGATCCTATGGGGATATACGTAGGTTTGTTTTAATGTTATGTTGCTTTTTTATTTAAAACAATATATATTTGCGAATTGCAGGTAAAAGCAAAATTTTTCTATGTAAGAAATGATTTTTTTGGCAAGTAAAGGATGGCTGTGCAAATTTAAATCTAGGTACGGCAGAAGATATTTAAAAGGTTGCGGGGAACGTGTCTCAAGCGACACCGCTGCTGTCGCTCCATTTCAAGAAACATTTTCAAAACTCGTTGCAGAAAGGGACTTATCAGAAGACCAAATTTATAATGCAGACGAGACGGCGCCGGCGCACAGTGCTTCGAGTAGTAGAGATTATTGGACAAAAATAATACCACTTACCTCTGGCGGTCATAATACAATTTCTGATAAAATTGTTATTTTTTTACTTAGGCGAAAACATTTTGCACATAATTTTCTAAGTTAATCACATACAGGGTGTCCAGAAAAACTTACAACTAAGATTTGTAACATTGACATAGAGGGTCAAAAAGAAAAATGTGCGTTTATAAGCCATTGTAACTTTTTTTTATTATAAAACACAAAATTAAAATTTTAACAAACACTATTTAAACTACACTAACACTTAATTACTAAAATTTTTAAACATAAAATAAATAACAAACGTTAAACTCAGAGCTAATTATTAGTCCGAATCGCTTTCATTGCTTAATATTTCAGAAATATTGAATTCCAAATTTAAATCTTCTGAAACAACTAAATCATTTTTTTTTAGATATTTATTAATTTCATTGTTATATTTGCTAGTTTTCTGTTTCATAACTTTTCGGTTTATTGATAGTAAGGGCTCTGATGTCAGCAATTATATGTTCATCAAATCTTTGTTACAATTAGTTCGTGATGATTTGCGGGTGTGAGATAATCGGTTTTTCCTAACTTCCTTGTGCCTTGCTTCTAAGGCGTCTTCTGACAGTTGTCCAATAGGTAAGTCGAAAGCACTTATTATCTCACACCCATGAATCAAGACTTTGTGGACAGTTGCGGGCATATAATACCAACTGTAAGAATTTATATACAAATTACGAGTTTCCTGTAACAAACTCCGAAACTTTTCTAATTCAACATGGTACCCGCTAGCCAATATCCTAAGTATTAACGAAAACTTAACAATAAGTTCCTTGTCGATACTTGTTATCTCCGAGCTGAGATCGGGATTAAAAAGAAAACGCCTTGCGGTGTTTCCATCATTTGTGGAGCCATATCCCGGTTTTGGCTTATCCAGAATCAGTCCCATCTTCGATTTAAATTCTGACTGGATACATCTTTTATTATTTTCTACTATTTTTTTATTTTCATTTCCTTCAACCCGCCATACTTTTATTGGGAGTCTATACGCAATATGCAAAAGGCACTCAGAAAAACGTATCCAGCAGTGAAGTGTGGATAAGCCAAAACGAAAGTTTTCCCTATTTACAGACCGATTGACAACGTTTTCGTGGTTCATTTGCTTTGGGGTGGCTCCACAAATGATGCACTTGGATGCTGAGTTGGTGCCGGAAAGAATATTAGTTACACTACCGTCCATCATAGTGAAAATTAATTCGAAAGTTATATTATAAGTTTGATTGTGCATATTTATTGTCGATACTTTCAGCAAATTGATATTTTTTATCATTTTTTGCTCTTCCAATCGCACTAACTCAGCATTTTCCTTAGCAAAAATAAACTTTATTGGTCGACAAAACAAGGTCGAGGAACTTGTCATATTTACCCATACATCCTCATTTGTGCAAGTATTAATCAATTTTAATGGCACTAGTGCAATTAGAAAGATATATTCATCCGTATGTTGGTCATTACTGAACTTCTGCTTATATGTGCTATGCCCACTACTGCCATCAAAGCCCCACTTACAAATTAATTTTAATTCTTTCCCACTCGGTACGCTTGAAACATTTAGAATACTTTCTGCGGTTTTATCTAGAAGATCTTGTAAATTTACTTCAGAACTGACTTCATCAGTATTAATTTGAGACGGCAAAAGTGCTTTTTTTGCAATGTTTAAAGCGTACAAACTTGGAAAGCAATCCTTGTGCAAAGCATTAACTACTGACCTTAAAGCTAAGTATTTTCTTTCGGATAAGTCTAGGTCCAAGCACAGGGCTAAAGCCTGATGTGGTGTCAAAACCTTATCTAAGGAATCTTGATTATTAGAGCTACCAGCCAAATTAGCAGCAAAGTTAAGCTCAGCTTGAGATCTGCTTTGTATTAAATCTAAGACGCGTCTTTTTTTGTTTTTGTAGAAGCTGCCTCAAAAGGGATGGTGGGTCTTCCTCGAGATTGACTTGATCGTGGTTGCAACGCCAACGGTTGTAATGGTTGCACTTGAGGTCTTTTAAAAGCCACAAAATCTTTTGATGTGGCTACCGGTTTGCTTAGCCAATTTTTGTTGCGCTTTATAAATCTTTCTCGAGTTCTAGAGCTTTCCTGCCACAGTTTAGTCATTTTCATGCAAAAAATTCTACCCATCTTTGAAATTCGTGCCGATAATTCTTCCGAACAATCTGTTAAATCAAGTATTTCACATATTTTGTTAAATGTGTTTTGCTGGCGATGACTATGTGAACTAGTTATCCAAACATCTACCAGATCAGCGTTTTTGATATAAATACACTCTGAAATAAAATATCTGAAATTACCTGTGGTGGCAGGTAGGGGCAGAATATCGATACAAAATCTGAAACCTTATATTTTCTCCTACTTAACTAAAACAGTATCAGAAAGAGATATTTAGAGATATTTTGTAAACCTTTACCAAAGTTTTCAAATATAGTTGTGTTAACAACTAATCTGTTATTGCTAATTGAAATATCAGGTAAAATCGTACATTTGGACTCAACAATTAAATATATAGTTAAAATTTAATAAACCTACCTGGAGCTTGACAATCCATAGCGATTTTCTTTTTAGAGTGAACAGTTTCAACAATAACTCGTTAATGAAAACTCCGTTCTGAACGCAAGCAAATTATTGTTAAACTGACAGCTAGGCGTTGATCGAAATTCATTTGTCTCTACAGTGCTAATCAAGGATGACCTGATTTAAATAAACTTTGTAATGCGTGTTTTGGATACTTATACTTATATTGATGTTATAAAAATATAAATAATTATTACTTTGTTTTGTGATTATTGTCCATTGCTCAAAGCACTGTGCGGCGGCTTTTTGGAGAGTTTTGCCTGAAAATACTTGGGTTCACACAAATGAAAAATCAGCTCCTGGGAGAAAGATTTCTAAGGATAGGGTACCTTTTATGCCGTGCTGCAATGCATCAGGGACTCACAAGCTGCCACTATTAGTGATCGGAAAATTTGCAAATCCAAGAGCCTTTAAAAACACCAATATGCCTGTTATTTACAAAGCAACAAGTAGAGGATGGATGACAAGAGACCTGTTCACTGATTGGTTTAATACTTGTTTCATCCCTTCTGTCACAAGACATTTAACTGACATAATAGGCCGAAAAAAGCCTTACTTCTGCTCGACAATGTACCGTCGCATCCACCTGATCAAAATCCAAATTTTCAAGTACTTTATCTTCCTCCAAATTGTACTGCCTTGATTCAACCCATTGATCAAAATCTCATACAAAACATTAAAGTGGGGTACAGAAAACTACTACTACAAAATTTTTCAAGAACATGACGATGTTTTAAATGTTCTCAAAAATTACAATCTGAAAAATACTGTTACAAATTTAAATCGGACATGGCAGAATATTAGTGTCAACAACATAAAAAAGAGTTGGACAGAATTGTGTCCAGACAAATACAAGAGGGATAAAGAAGACGATCTTCCATTGGCGGTCTTAGCAAAAAGAAGCACAGAATTGGCTGAAATTAGGAAAGAATTACAAAAACTCGAAGGCAAAGACCAGCTGGCTGAAGATGAAATACATGAGTGTGCCACAGACGATACAAGCGAGCAGGGAGGCAACGAAGAACGAAAATAATTGCCAAAACAAAATAAAAAATTCAGATGCAGTGAAAGCATTTTCGTTTTGTATTCAATGGGACGAAAAAAAATGAGCTGCTATCCTGCTATTAAAAAAATTACCTGAAAACTATTGCTGATTATATGTTAGATAAATAAGTTATATCACATATGTGTATGTACCTTTATAAAATCATTCAATATTATATCAATATGAATATGTAGGTATGTCAATAACAGTTTTGTTTTATATTTTTTCTATATTTATATATAACAATATGTATGTTGTTTTATATTTTATATGTACGTTCATAATATGTATGTATCCGTACATAAATATATGTTTTCATATATGTAACTAAACTTACATTAAGTTTTAAGATTGTTAGAATCTTTTTATGTGTAGATGTTTCCTATGTTTTTAATTTTATATGGCAATTAAAAATAAATAACGTTTATGTATATATTATATATATATATATATATATATATATATATTTATATTTATATTTATATATATATATATATATATATATATATATATATATATATATATATATATATATATATATATATATATATATATATATATATATATATATATTATATATATATATATATATATATATATATATATATATATTTATATTATATATATATATATATATATATATATATAAATATAATTTATATATATATATACTCTGTGTCCGAGATAAGGAGGGCCACTATGGGGATTTTGGAAACGGTAAGAGATACAACTTTGGTTAAATGGGAGAAAAGTTGCGTAATCAAGGGTCTAAGAAAATGGCGTTTTCAAATTCCTGAAACATTTTTCGGATTTTGAGATATTTTGAAAAAATTGGATTTTTTGATTTTACGAACTATTTTTTTCTGGCGTTATTATTTGCCCTAGAGCGAAACCAATAACACTTCTCCACAGCAACTTTTAATGCTCTTTAGGACGACGTTATTAGTTTCTTAATCTGACGTTTCGTTTTTGTGGGACCATCATCAACTTCATTTTTTTAAATACGGCCCTGATATTCTGATATCGGATTCTGAAAGCCCTTTCTATTTCGAATTCAACGATGTATAACACTTTATGGTTTAAATGCGTTTTAGTCTTTTTTTCTTGCCTTACACAAGAAAATTCCTATTACGGACCTGTACATAGTTTAGTTAAGTTCAGTTTAGTTTAATTTCAAAGAATAAACAATTAGCCATAACATATGACACTTTATGTCATTTAGGTGTTTAATAATAATCTAGTGGTTGAATTGATGCACTAATTTAATAGAATAAACAAAGATCAAATACAATTAATTTAGCAGAAGATCTAAAAATTAAAAAGCAACAACAAGGGAATACGAACAAAACAACTAAATTTATATTAAATGTTCAAAAAGATTTCCGTCGTTTTCTAAGCATAGATAGCACCTTCTAACCGTTGATTCTAACACCCTAGCCAAAATTTGTGGAGTAATATTAGCAAAGGCTTCCAAAACTAACCCCCTCAGTTCTTGTTCTGTAGCAAAATTTCGCTGATAAACATGATTCTTAACGAACCCCCATACGAAAAAATCAAGCGGGGTTATATCGGGTGAACGCGCTGGCCAGGGTGTTTCCGAATGCGTGCTAATCACCTTCTCTGGAAATCTCATGGATAGATATGCTCGAACGGCTCTGGAATTATGTGCAGGTGCACCATCTTGCTGCATCCAACAGTTGCGAACTGTCGCCAGAGGCATATTATCGAGAGCATCCTCTAAATCATTTTGCAGCAAATGTAGGTAACGCTCTGATGTCAGGTTGTGGTTGTAAATAAATGGTCCTACAATCCTTGTGCCAATAATACCAGCCCACATATTAAAACCAAAGCGGTGTTGGTGCCTCGACGTTTTGTTTAAACGTGGATTGGTTTCAGACCAATAATGAACATTTCGTCTATTGAAAATACCGTTATTCGTAACCATACTTTCATCAGACCATATTATGTAATATGGAAAATACATATTCTCCTGGCATTTTCTTGTGTACCATTCACAGAATGAGCGACGTCGCTCTAAATCGCCTGGTCGAAGTCCATGACAAATTCTGTACTTATACGGATGGAACTTTTGTTTTTGTAAAATACAATGCGTCGTTGATTTTGGTATACCAACATTTCGTTCGACCAATCGGACTGATGTACAGGGATTTTCAGTGACCGCTAACAAAACATTATCTACTGTTTCTTCATTGCTCTTCTTTTGTCGCGAAACTACAGGTTTTTTGAAAGAACCATATGCTTTAAGGTTTGCCACTAATTTGCTAAAGGTCCTTTGATTTGGCTGTCTTCTTTCGGGATATTTTTGCAAATACAAACGCTCCGCAACAGAACAATTTCTGTTGGATGAAATGAAACACGCCACCATGTCAAACTTTTCTTCGTTAGAAAACATAATTAATAGAAGAAATGACTAATTATTGCGCACTAAATTACACAGTAAGCTAATGTGTCAAACAATCAACGTTAGCTGACAATTCAAATGTATAAGAGGCCATCAACACATTCATTTGTTTTCCGGAGCCTGCTTTTCTTTAATAATTGTCAGTAACGTTGATTTTTTGCCACATTTGCTTACTGTGTAATTTAGTGCGCAATAATTAGTCATGTCTTCTATTAATTAATTTTTGCGTATGTATGTATTTGGAAAATTATCGTCGTTCATACTGCGAATGATACACGAGAAAATACCTGCAGAATTTGAATTTTTCATATGACTGTATGATTACGAATAAAATGATGTTTTTATATTAGATGAAATGTCCATTATTGGCCTAAAACTAATCTACATTAAAAAAAAAGTCAAGTCGTCAATACTATCGGTTTTCATATGTGTATTGGTGTGTACAGGTCCGTAATAGGAATTTTCTTGTGTAAGGCAAGAAAAAAAGACTAAAACGCAATTAAACCATAAAGTGTTATACATCGTTGAATTCGAAATAGAAAGGGCTTTCAGAATCTGATATCAGAATATCAGGGCCGTATTTAAAAAAATGAAGTTGATGATGGTCCCACAAAAACGAAACGTCAGATTAAGAAACTAATAACGTCGTCCTAAAGAGCATTAAAAGTTGCTGTGGAGAATTGTTATTGGTTTCGCTCTAAGGCAAATAATAACGCCAGAAAAAAATAGTTCGTAAAATCAAAAAATCCAATTTTTTCAAAATATCTCAAAATCCGAAAAATGTTTCAGGAATTTGAAAACGCCATTTTCTTAGACCCTTGATTACGCAACTTTTCTCCCATTTAACCAAAGTTGTATCTCTTACCGTTTCCAAAATCCCCATAGTGGCCCTCCTTATCTCGGACACAGAGTATATATATATATAAATATAATTTATATATATATATATATAATTTATATATATATATATATATATATATATATATATATATATATATATATATATATATATATATATATATATATATTTATATATATATATTTATATATATATATTTATATATATATATATTTATATATTTATATATATATATATATATATATATATATATATTTATATATATATATTTATATATATATATATATATATATATATATATATATATATATATATATATATATATATATATATATATATATATATATATATATATATATATATATATATATATATATATATATATATATATATATATATATATATATATATATATATATATATATATATATATATATATATATATATATATATATATATATATATATACGGGGTGTTTCAGTTTTTGTTGCATAACTTTAACAGTTGATAGAACTTTTCAAATTAGTGCAAAAAGTTCTTATAAACATAGGTCGTGAAGCGCTTAGTTATCAAGATACAGGGTGTTAAAGTTTGCATTAAATTTTTCCTTTTTTTCCATTATATCTAAACGGTTGGACATAATGGCACAAAATTGGGTATTTGGGGGTTTTTGGGTGCGGAGAATTTAAATTCGATGTTAGTTTTCATATTGCTGCTAGAGGGCGCCACCGGCTTATCAGCACACTAACGTTATTGAACAGAACTTTTTTACCACTCGGTATATGGCTTCACTGATTAAACTTTCCAATTCCCCCATCTCTTCTTAATAAAAAAGGTATACCTTGTTTAAGTCTCTAGGAGTGACCGTTTTCCAGAAAATCGCACTTGAAAGTTCAAATACTATGAATTATTATGATCTTTGTTAAATGAGTTAATCAACAAATTAAAGGACTTTTCAAACATTTTTTTTTCTGAATATAAAGTTTTGCCGTATTTTTATTTTTTAAAATTATCTTTAATATTTATTGCGTAAATTTATTAAGTTTTTTGCGATAAAAACTGAAAAATAAACAGCTTCCGGGAGAACTTTTTATTGTTAAAAAATTTAACGTTTTTGATTAAAATTTTTATAATTTTTATGCATACGTTTTTTTTTCTAAAATACTTTTAAAAACACAGAGCTCTAAAGTTTTTAATTTTAAAAATAGATGCTTTTTAAATATTTAAAACATTTTTAACGTATCTTTTGCGGTAGAAAAAATGTACTCTTTCCATGACCCATTAAAGTTGGCCTTTTTTGAGATTTGCTTTTTTTTCAATGTAATATAGGTTTTTGGAATAATGGTATGGTGTAATCTATTTTATCACATAGCCAAAATTTATAATTTAAAAATGTGGCTGACACACTTTTTCTATTTCCTTTGAACTAAAAAAAAAACGTAAACCCAAAATAAAAAAAAATTTATATAAAAAATCGAAACTTTAATTAAAACATAGGAAACTAATACATGTAATAGCCATTGAAAACAAAATGAATTTTAAAAAATTTAAAGATGTTCAAAATGTGAACCATTTTGTTCAATACATAGTTCACATCGCCGAAAAACTGAGCGTGAAATGTTATTTAGGAATGGTCTCACCTGACCACAGGCATCCCTAATTCTATTCAAAAGTTCGTCTCTTGTTTGAACGGGAGTTTCATATACTTTTTCCTTTAAAAATCCCCATAGAAAAAAGTCCAAAGGGTTTAAATCTGGAGATCGTGGAGGCCACTGAACTGGTGCTCCACGACCAATCCATCTTTGTGGATAATGATTATCTAGCCAGTTTCTCACCAGCCTCCCATAGTGTGCTGGACATCCATCAAGTTGGAACCAAGCTCTTCTTCTTAAATTCAATGGAATGTCTTCCCACATATTCCCATGTTCCGTTTCTAAAAATTCCAAAAAAACCGCTGCATTTACCCGCTGAGGCAAAAAGTAAGGTCCAAAAAGATTATTGTTGTAAATGCCTATCCAGACGTTTACACTAAACTCGTATTGAAAGTTTCTTGGCCTAACGGCATGTGGATTTTCATGTGCCCAAACGTGCTGGTTATGAAAATTTACAATTCCACGACGAGTAAAACAGGATTCATCGGTCCATAAGACATTTCTTAAAAAGTATCTATTATTTGCAATTAGATTAAGAATTCTCTGACAAAATAACATTCTTCTTTCTTCATCTCCGGGTAGTAATCCTTGAATCGGTTGCAAATGATAAGGATGCCTCCGATCACGTTTAAGAACTCTATAAACATAGCTGGTTGAAATTCCTAATTCAATGGAAACTCTTCTTACACTTGTGGTTGGATCTCGATCAAACATACCCAAAATTTGTCTTTCAAAGTTTCTAGGTGGCCGAACGTTAATACCATTTTCTCGAACGTTGCCTAGACCCTGTTCAACTATTTGCCGATGAATTCTTACGAAAACCCGAACGATTCGGATGTCTTCTATTTGGAAATCTGCGCCTGTATTCGTGGGCTGCTTCGGCAGAATTACCATTTGCAAACCCATAAATAAAATGAATATCCGCCAACTCTTGATTAGAAAATACGAAAGGCATTTTACTAAGTAAAGTACTAAAGTAGACAAAAAACGAGAAAGAAAATAGGCAAACTGAAATTTCTGCAAATAAAATACACAAATATGAATGAAGTTTACTCAAAAGTTTACTTTTATTTTCGGTTTCATAGCAACAGGTTTCATGGCCCACTATTTTTGTTATTATTAACACGGTTCTGCTAGGCAGTCTAAGACTAAAAAATGGCAGGGTAACCTTAACTTTCAAGTGCGATTTTCTGGAAAACGGTCACTCCTAGAGATTTAAACAAAGTATACCTTTTTTATTAAGAAGAGATGGAGGAATTAGAAAGTTTAATCACTGAAGCCATATACCGAGTGGTAAAAAAGTTCTGTTCAATAACGTTAGTGTGCTGATAAGCCGGTGGCGCCCTCTAGCAGCAATATGAAAACTAACATCGAATTTAAATTCTCCGCACCCAAAAACCCCCAAATACCCAATTTTGTGCCATTATGTCCAACCGTTTAGATATAATGGAAAAAAAGGAAAAATTTAATGCAAACTTTAACACCCTGTATCTTGATAACTAAGCGCTTCACGACCTATGTTTATATGAACTTTTTGCACTAATTTGAAAAGTTCTATCAACTGTTAAAGTTATGCAACAAAAAACTGAAACACCCTGTATATATATATATATATATATATATATATATATATATATATATATATGTATATATATATATATATATATATATATATATATATATATATATATATATATATATATATATATATATATATATATATATATATATATATATATATATATATATATATATATATATATATATATATATATATATATAATATATATATATATATATATATATATATATATATATATATATATATATATATATAGGTAGGTAGTAAGTTAGTAAGTAATAAAAAAATTGACAGGAAGTATGTAGGGGGTAAGTACACTGCATTATTTATGCTTTATAGACAAAATTTGGCAACAAAACAAAGAATTGTGCATCATGTAAAAATATTTCCGAGTAAATAGGTGGGTTAAAAAAGTAGTGCAGCCAAAAGCTTTTTTTTTAAATGGAATATTAATTAATTTGTGACTTCGGGGTATAATTTTAAACAATTTTTCTTAAAAGGTAAATCCACATTATTAAACAAAGATATTTATGAAGAAGCCCATTCTTTCATTGAAAATCCAGAGCCGTACTAGAAAAAGGAAACATGAAGAAGAATATAACAGTACGAAACGTCGATAAAAATGTTCTTGATGTATGTTGATGTATTAAGTGTAAATTGTTCCTCAAGAAAATGAATTAAAAAATGCAGGTCCGTATTTAAAAAAAATTGATGTTGGTGACCGGTAGACGAAACGTCGAATTGAAAATCTGAGGGCGCCATTTTGTGGAGAACATTAAAGTAAGTAAGTGGTGTATAAAACTTTTTTTAAAGTACAAACTTTTTGAGATATTTAATAAACTAATTTTGGACAATTTTTGCAAAATCCCCGGTATATCAGGAACAAAGAAAAAAATAAAAAATCTGTAAACGGATTATTAACGTCCTCCATAAAGGACACATTTTCTCTAATCTAACCAATATTGTATCTCTTGCCGTTTCTGAGATAGCAATAGAGGACACCCTATATATATATATATATATATATATATATATATATATATATATATATATATATATATATATATATATATATATATATATATATATATATATATATATATATATATATATATATATATATATATATATATATATATATATATATATATATATATATATATATATATATATATATATATATATATATATATATATATATATATATATATATATATATATATATATATATATATATATATATATATATATATATATATAATTTTACGTGACGTCAACGCATCCATTATGAATGACGCCGATGTCGGTTATACTGCAACGCACGTTTGACGTCCCCCCTAAGCCTAAGCCATCACCTAAACTGAACATTTTGATTTTTACCATACAATATACCTGGCAAGTAGGTCGTTCTCGATCAGCCGGTCCTTCTCCATGTCCACCACCGTGAAGTCCTTGTCCTTCATTTCCCGGCTCCTTTTGGCCTCCTCCAGGAAATCCCGCGAGGTTTCCCCCGAATTCACGTTGCACGGAAGACTACCTGCAAAATGAAAATAAAACCTTTGGTAGGATGAAAGCAACAAATATAATAGTTGTTATTTAATAATAATAATAAATTACTTTTGTTGCCAAAAAATTAATTGTTACATGCATGTGTACATTTACAATAGAGTAAAATGAAGAAAAAGAAAGTATTAAAGAGGAAACCGAGCTCATCCTGACGAAATCTAAAGGACAGTTCTAATTAAACAAACATGAGCCTTATTAAATATTATCATTTATAAAAGTTTAGTAGACGGAACCGGGTTTTTTTTTGTTATAAATAATAGAGAGCAAAACAATTTAAATATCAAGTTTCTTTAAATAATCATAGGAATTTGTTTTTAGTATAGTTTACAAATATACGGAGGGTCTAGTTTTTCTGAAATCAACAACTTTGATTTTTTAGATATAATACACTGTATATTATACGTTCATCAAATTTGTCTCATCTTGCTGATTATAAATTTACCAGGTTTGATACCTTTATATTTAAAGACACCGGCGAAATTTGAGAAAAACCCGCCCATAAGAAGCAATTTATTCCCATTGACTCCACTATGTATAAGAAAGTTTTCCGTCTCTCTCTAACACATTGCCTCTTATGGCAGGGTTTTTCTCAAATTTCTAAAGTGTCTTTAAAGATAAAGGTATCAAACCTTTTTTTTTAAATCAGCAAGAAGAGACCCATGTTATGGACATATAATATACAGGGTGTTATATTTAACAAATTAAAGTAGATGTTGATTTTAGAAAAACTAAACACCTTGTATAAATGCAATGATACAATTTGAAGAAACTTTTGTATTTAATTTTTTTATATCTATAGAAATACGAACGTTAATGAGGGGGTGCATCTATAAATCAAAAACCCTGTACCAGTAATAAGGGTAAATTTGAACTAAAGCTAGAAAAAGTCTACCTTGATAAAATAAGAAATATGTAGCAAAACGGATTGTTCATTTCAAAAAAATAGAAAACATATTTCAAATGTAGAAAAAAAGAATTTAACAACAGGTAATGAATCATGTTTGAGTACCGAAACCCGAACTACAATCTAACTGGCACCGGTGCACAGTGGTTCATTTGAGCAATCTAGCCGATGAAAAGGTATGAAATTCGTATTTCTTATTTTTTACCAAAACCGAAAAAAATCGATGCCCGAATAGTTATCAAAACGTCCTTCATCAATATCTTAACGCGGTCTACTTTTATCAAGCGTGCGTGTGTCTGCAAACAAAACAATAGTAGGCCGTGCGTAATGCTGCCTATTTACGCAGCAGTGGTCATCCATCTTTTTACTAGTGTGTGTCTTTGTGTGTGGAGCAGAAATTACCTTTGCTATTATGGAGACGATACCTCTGGGTAAGTAAATTATTTTAACATACTCATTCTCCATACAGCATTTATGTATTTATAATATGCACCCATTAAACAAACGTGTGCATTTTACGTAAATTTTCGGAAATATTTATTTTTTATTGGGCTAGAACTTTTCAGATCAATCCGGATCAATTCTATTTCTATATGTATAACGTGGATACACTAGCCAGGTATAAAATAATGATAGATTCGATTGCGGCTGCTTGCGGCTGCTATTCAATTTTAAAGATTTTATTTAGTTGTGCCTATCTGTAGGAATGTAGGTGAGATAGTAATTAAATCTTACAACTGAATTCTGAGCCACTTTCGCTCAGCCGATTTTTCTAAAATTTTGCTTTTATCTTTAGTGCAGGTTATAATACATTATGCATAAGCAACTTTTTTAAAACATTTTCAAAATGGCCGCCGCCACATGATGGCGGATGATGTATGTGTTGTTAACCACTTTAATATGGGCATCAAATAAAAGGGCTCGAATAGTAGAATCATCACACAAAATTCAATATGGCCGCCGCTCTAAGATGGCGGATTACACTACCAACCAAGGGCTTGAAGCTTGAATAGTATAGAAAAGAATAAATTCTAAAACGTAAAAAATAAATATATCTAATAAATAAAACAAGGCTTTATATTAAATAGTAAAAAATTTTAAAATTTTTAACGTGTATTTTTCGTCCTCTTTCAGACCTGCGAAATGGCGTTAATCGGCGCATCCTTTACCATATTTGGCGGAGCTCTACCGGGAACTCTGGTGGTGAGGCTATATGTAATCACGTGTTAAACCATATTAATCTGCAAAAGTTTAACGAAGTTGAAATTGGGAGAGTGCGAAAAACTCTTATAACTTTCACTGGACATTTATCACAAAAGTGGAAAAAATGTTATCGTTCCAAAAATAAGTTTGAACGCAAAAACAATGCTTGGTTAAATGGTAAAGTGTTGTTTAATTTATCTATACCTGCTAGACCGCAACTGCCTCCAGATCCTGCAGCACCTGTAGGGCGCCCACGAAAAACATTTGTGGAGTGTAATAAGTCCTCTAAAAGAAGAAAAGTTCAGCATTTGATGAATACATCACAAGACGAACTTATCATGGCCATGCAGATGAAGTTAAGACAAGAAGGTAAGCGCGATGCAACAAAACTTGTGCAACTAGCTTCGGATCCAAAAAATTACAGCAAGAGCAACTAGAATAAAGAAAATGATTGAGTCACCCTCCGCTACTCTACCTACAAAGATGTCTAAAGAAAGAGCCCTAGCTTTATTTGTAGACAACAAGTTAACGAAAGAGCAATATATAAACATTCAACAAGTAAGTAAAGAGCATAATGCTAATATCTACCCTGCATATTTTAATCTACTAAAAGCCAAAACTGAATGTTATCCGCAAGAGATTGACATAACTGAAACATCAGGAGAGATTTCACTTCAGTCAGTAATAGACCACACTGTGAATAGGCTTGTTATGGTTCAGAAAGAAGTATTTGAGAGAGTAAAAGATGAAATTAACCGCAATCGAATTCAATTGATTTTTAAGTGGGGCTGTGATGGGGCGTCAGGCCATAGCCGTTATAAACAGGTCTTTGAAGACGAACATAGTGACGACTCGTGTTTGTTTGTCATCTCCTGCGTACCAGTTCGGTTAAAAGCACGATCGACGCGAATCAATAATGACATAATAATTTGGCAAAATCCATTGCCATCATCGACGAAGTACTGTCGTCCAATAAAAATTATATTCCATAAGGAGACTGACGATTTTATTAGACAAGAAGTTGAGAAAGTTCGAAATCAAATTGAAAAATTAGTTCCAACAAATGTTGAGATTGAGGGTCTTGAGTATTCTATTCACTCACAATTAATACTCTCCATGATTGACGGGAAAACGTGTAGCTCTATCGCCAAGAAATCCAAGCAAAACTGTCACATATGTGGAGCAACACCCAAGCAGATAAACAATCTGAGCGAAGTAAGAAAACGGCCAATTGACCCCGAATTGTTATCGCTTGGCATATCTAGTTTACATGCCTGGATCAAATGCCTTGAGTTGTTGATAAATATAGCATATAGGCTAGACATAAAAACATGGCAAATAAAAAAGATGGACAAGGCTATAACGGAAATCAGAAAACGTGAGATTCAAACAAGGTTTCGGCGAGAGATGGGGCTTTTGATTGACATGCCCAAACAGGGTAATGGGTGTACCAATGATGGAAATACCTCCCGAGGATTTTTTTCTGATCCCGAAAAATCTGCCGAAATAACAGGTATAAATATTGATTTAATAAAACGGCTTGGAATCATCCTTCGAACAATTTCTTGTGGATTTTCTGTTAATATAGAAGCATACGAACAGTATTGCTTGGAAACTGCACAACTATATATAGATTTATACCCATGGTATTATATGAAGCAAAGCGTGCACAAAGTTTTAATTCATGGAGGAAGTATCATTAGAGCAGCCGAATTACCAATCGGACATCTCTCCGAGGAAGCGCAGGAGGCTAGAAACAAAGATGCACGAAGATACCGCGAGTTCAATACAAGAAAATTCTCCAGAACACAAACTATGGAAGATTTGCTTCATATGCTTCTTATCTCCTCAGACCCACTCATCAGCAGCCTGCGTAAACGAAAACCTAAACTTAGTGGAATTTTGCCCCCGGAAGTAATGGCCTTGCTAATATTGGATTCATCCATGACTACCGAAGAGAACGAATAAGATTAATCCACTCTACCAACATATTTATACCTGCTAGTGTTCTTGTTTTCATATATTTATATAATTTTCAATACTCAGGTTTACCTTAGTAAAATTTGTAATATTGTTGTTTAGTTAGTCCCATATCTTCTTAGTTACAGAGATACCTACGATAAAATGTTAAATACAAAATTGGTATATTTTAAAACCATTTTTAATTATACTGGATGTTTCGTACAAAGTATTGGTGATTTTTAATTATGGTACATATCGATTCTACATAAAATTTTTTGAAATCCCTTCTCGTATGTAAATTTAATTATTTTTGCAATATCAACATATTATAAAATCTTAAATTTTCAAAATTTTAACCAAATACATACTTAATTCAAATGATTTAAATTGGAGCAAAATGCCTTGAATTCTCTTATCGTAGTTATATTGGTTTTAATTATCTTTGATATGACAACTTTTGATTTAATCGGAAGTCAAAAATTGCGTTGTTGATGCACTGAGACAAATAATTAAAAAACTGAGATAGGAAACTGCAAGCAATTTAATTAAAACCGTTTAAATTTGACAGATAGGTAAAATGTCCAAAATTTCGCATGTTTTAAATACATGAATTTAGATTTGATACATTATTCATAACTTATTCCGAAAATTTTATATAGAATCATAATATACATTAATTTATATTTTCATTAATACATCTTTTCAATTAAAAAAACACGGACCCTAGGTTTTATGAAACACGTTGTATTATTGAAAATATTTTTTAAATATGCACCCAATCATATAATACAACCTTTGTATTAAAATTTTATTTTTTTTGTATCTCTATAAATAAGGAAGATATAACATTTTGTCACGCTCATAGTGAGTAACGTTGTACATTTTTATTTCATGTATTAATAATATATTTTAATGCTATTTTTTGCTAGACTTCGTAATTTTACATATTTTAAAAGTTTTAAAAGTCATAAGACGTTATTTCTTGTGTAAATTGTACTATAAAATATTAGCTGGCAAAAGGTTGCTTATCGAAATAATTTTCATCGGCTAGATCGACCCCATGAACCACTGTGCGGTGTATAGTTAATAAGTTGCTCACTAAATCTGATAGTGACAGTAGTGAGGTAGTACCAGTACAAACAAACGAATCAAACAAAACGATGTCGCCGAGCCCGAATCGAAGTGCTTTTATTTTATTTTTGTGGTGTGCTAGTGAAATTGACATATAAATTTAAAATTATAAAGCCACTACTCGACCTACTTGATTTTTTCCCAAGGAAATCTAGACGTAATATTAGGCAAGGGCGCAACGTGGAGGTGGGACTATGAGGCTACAGCCCCCATCCCAAGAATGATTTTTTTTGAATTCGGAAACTTTTTTATTAATTAAAACAAAAACGCTTGTTTTAATTAAATGGAGAATCATCCAGCCAAAATCTTTTATCAGCTTTCACACCTTTTTCTAAGGGCTTGAACAGTATCCTTGTCTTGCGACAAGATGTCTGAATTCTCTAAGGCCCATTGTTTAACCACGTTGACTCACATTTGTATATTATCAATATCATTAAATCAATGATGTATTGTGGTTTAGACAATAAATGTATTATTATTATTATTATAATCTGGGTCAACAACGAGATTAACTTTTTAGATATAAATATAAAAAAAATCAACAATCAACTTAAACTTAACGTATAGAGAAAACCAACAACAATGGACACAGTAATTCACGACAGTACTAAACAGTTTTGGACATTAAAAATGTCACCTTTTCTCAGTTTAGTATTTAGTTCATCTTTTTAATATACAGTTCAAATTTCCCAAATTTTGTCTACTGAATAAGTCTAAATAAATTATCTCAATTAAAACCCTACCTTTCTGTTTAAACGTAAGAATTACAATTGCTTTACATTTAAAATGTTTTATAGTCTAATTTCTATGTACCGACAATGGAAAAAAGTGGAAAGTTAAACAAGATCCAGTTTTTCAGCTCAGACAAAATTCAAGACCAATCTCGAGAAAAGCTAATTGTTAAACTTAATAATTGAACTCATTCCTTAATCATGGGTTACTGTTTTGTTAAGTATCTTTCTTAATATAAGAACCTACCAACGTCAAATTGAAAAAAATCTGCTTTAAAATATATGAATTAATATCAGACACTATTTCACAGCAAATCTACCATAATTTGGTAAATTAAATTACTATTAACTGCTTAAGATCTACATTTTCTCAGCTGAGCTAAGTTACGACAAGTTTTTATATATTTTCTAACGATTAAATACATTATGAAACAAACAGTTTTGTCGGTTGACTCAGTGTGTAGATCAAATGCACCATTCAATGACGTCACCATCATTTATTTTATTTCTATTATCTTGTCTTCGATGAATCACAGATAATAATAATTTAGATAAATCATGAGATAATAGAAAGATAATATAATGGAGACTAATTACTTGTTTGTCCCTCCTAAACCAGTCAAGTCAGACTGTGGAAAATGGAAAATTTCTCTAAACAGAAGTTTTTTTTTTGGAATGATAGATTTTGGGGTGTAGATTAACAGTCCGACTGCATCTGCGCTAGAGGTGGGGCAACACCCTTAAAAATGGCGTAAGGATTTTAAAACGAAGAGTTCTTTTGGATGTAATTTGACCGAGAAATCACCTTATTTTTGGGCGTTTTCCTGTATTTAAAAAAAAATCACTTTATTAGCAAAAAAGGTTTCTGTTCATATCCGGATTATAGCGTCATTTTTATACAGATACATTATAACAACGGTTGAAATAAACACGCTTTATTTCACAATTAATATATATACAGTGTGTCCGAAATTGGTTATGACAGTATTGGGATCTCGGAAACCGTGATAGTTACAAAAACGTTTAAATGGAGAAAGTTTTAGACAATTATGTTTGTAATTTAACGCCGTTTTGCTCGCGATTCTATCTTTTTTAGTTTTTGAGATATTTTGAAAAAACCAAAAAACTGCATTTTCGAAAAAGTCCTATAATTTATTTATTTATGAAAATTTTCAAAATCTGTAAGAACATTATTAAGGCAACTTTTTACGTAGAGTGCACCTATTAAGTCAGATTTTACATTGGGGACATTCCATGGTAACTCGAGATACAATCAGATTTATTATTTGGCAATAAAATGACAATTCTTTACTCTAACCGTTCAATTAACGCCAACATTTTAAATTAAAAACCTATATTGTTGCCATACAGTTACTTTATTACTCCAATAAAGGAAATGTTTTGAGATTCTTCATTTTTATTAATTAAAACTCATCAGTCACTCACGTTACATCTTAAGGACATAAGGTTTATCTTTTCATAATCTTTTCAATTTTTCTACGAATATAACAGTTAAAGTTCTATTAGAAAACAACATTAGTAAGATGAGATATAAACAAAATTATAGTACAATTTGTAATTTTTCAAATCTTTGCTTTCAATGGCAAACGGCAAAAAATGTGGTAACTCGCGTTACATTAAATTGGTAACTCGTGTTTCAATTAAATAATGAATACATTTCGAACAAAAAGTATAGTGTGGATCAATTTTAAATTGTTTGTATTCTCCTCTTGAGAACAGCCAGAGAAATATCATCATCCTCATCACTATAAACAACATTTTCATCTAATACTCTAATGCCGATCTTCAAGTCTGACGTAATGTTGCTTGTTTTTAAAGTACCGTTTTGATAATAAATTATATGAGCCTTAGATATGCCTGGAATTAAAGCAGCTTGATCAAAAATGGCATGGAGATTCATTTCTTTAGCAACATCTTCTATTTTTTTTGGAGTGACATTAATAACCTTCACTTTGAAACCCTCAGCAGCTTTGGCAAATTGTTCTGCATTAAACACAACTGCCTCTCTTCGCATAACCTTGTTTCGCACCAATCTTTTCAACGCGCCACCTATACCATCAACGGACCTTTTCCATGTGATGTAGCAAAATAGTTCCAAAATATGTTCTTTTCATTTCGTTGCTGAATGATTTTAATAGTTTCCACAATGTACCTGTTCTTAAATTGTGATGCAGGTCCATCTGACCAAATGTAGACTTTGGTAACGGATGCTGGCAATTCTCTTATTACCCGATCTATGTAAACTGCTACCGTTTCTTTATTGTGGTTTCGATTATCAGATACAATAACCATTGGATGCTGTGTGTCCATATACCAAGCCGATATCGTAAACAAAGTTACTTGTGGTTGAGCCCAATGAAAGCTTTGAATTTCGTCTTGTGCTACACATGTGAAATTTTCAGAAAAATCCACTTGCACCAAAGCAGCTGATGGATCGAAGTTAGTAGCCGCTATATTCTTCCTGTCATTCTGATATGAATCAGCTTGATGCCTTTTCACATAAAAATGTTCAAAAAACGTTTTAGACATATCGATGATGTGTTTTCGCAATTCTGAAGCTGATCCTGAATGTAAAACTTTACACAATTTTCCTTCACTGTCTTGCCATACCAACCATGTGACTTCGGAATTATTGCAAGCACCTACATACTGTTCTAAGTTTGTATCTAAAGTGTCTTTACAAGCACCACAAGTAAATTTCCAACACTCTTTAGTAGGGTTTTCAAACATGACGGACTTGAGAAAATCCTGGTTATAGCGAGGACATTCCGGTGAAATGGTATGCATGGCATTTAAAGCTAAAATGAAGTTTTCGTGGTATCTACATAGGCACACGTTATGAGGAAGTTGGCTACTTAGGAAAACATTTTTTGGTCTATATTCAGCAAACTTGCTCTTACCCACAACTTCCCCGTATTCCTTAACAAACAAAGCATGTGTTTCAGAAATGGAAGTACATAGATGTCTGATTTGGATTTTTTCTTTGGGTTTGCCTTGTTCGCGAACTGTAATAAAGTCTTTTAGTCCAGGGGCTTGGCGACTTATGTCCTCTCTTGTATAAAAATCTTTTATGGCTGTGACGACCTCGTTACTGAGTGATTTGCGATGTTGGTTAATGAGGTTTGAAGAATCGGACGCTTCATCTTTTTCTTCAACTTCTAACAATAGTTTCTTTAAAACAATCTGGCGTTTATTAAGACAGGTAGGTAACGATCTGCGGGCTTGTGCTGCTGCTTTTCCCAAAGATTGAACTGATGTATAAGGAGGAGAAACTTTTTTACTTGTATCACTTTCAAGTTTAGATTTTTTCATAGACCGACATTTTTTTACTCTTTCGTTAACTTTTTTCCTTATTTCGTTTTGTAACTGCTTTCTTTTTGAAGACGGCAAATTGGAAAGGGCGACTTTCTTTTTTGCCCTACTTTTTCTGGATATTTCTGCATGCTTTTTTTTATATTCATCATACACTCCTAGCTTTTTTAACTTTTCCCGTCGTCTTTTCATTTTTTCAGCACCGGATAAGCCCAGACTTTCTAAAAGAAAATTGTTCGACTTTTTTACTTGCCCAACGTTACTTATATCACGCTTAACAAGTTTTAATAAACGTGTGCGGTAAATTCGCTGAATATGACACTTTTTTTATTTATAGGTTCAAATCAGTAACTCGCGTTTCAATGAAAACCCAAAAAAATATATCATTTGCGGAAAATTTATCTTCAATGTTACTGAACCATGCTTTGAAATGAATCTAGGCAACAGAAATATAAAATCTTAAAACACGATAAAAAAGTATTAAAACGGTATATTCCTTTTAATTATACTTTTAGGTAACTCGCGCTACAATTATTTCCAATACAATCTATTATTTACTTTTTTACTTAATACTGTTAAAGCTCGGTCAGCAAAATCGCAAGATAAGTAGTCAAATGCTAAATTAATACTTAAAATCAAAAATACTCACGGTTTGCTTGCTGGTTCCACAAAAACAGTTTACCACACCACGAGAATTTAATATGATTTAGGATCTTATTTTTTAGTTTAAATTTTAACTCCCGTCAAAGTGACAGTTCTTAAATTTTATTTGTAAAAACAAATGAATAAAGTAAAGTCGTTCCTTAGCAACAAGATACACAGCCTACTAAGCCATTTACAATAACTTGATAATTTTTTGATCATGTCCGCATTTTCATGGAATGTCCCATACGACGTTTCGATTTTCTAGAACCATTATCAATTTTGTTTTTTCTTATGGCCGCTGTGTTCGATTTTAACAGTTTTGAAAAGAGTATTTATTTAGCTTTTCAACGGTGTATTACACTTTGTAATTAGGTTATTACTAAAGGTGCAAAAAGTGCGTAGAGAAAATATTTAAACGTTTTTTTGGAATTATCAAAGTAAAAAATTAAAAATTAATAGTGTTAAAAGGCAATATGTAATTCAACATCCAGTTCTACAAAAAATTAGTAAAAACTACTCAATAACATTGCACAATGTTCACAAATGTTCAAATGACCAGCCGCAGATAACACTAACATCTTTGCTCAAGTAGGCTTTGGTTTTGAAATAATAGAATGCTTTTAATCTGTCAAAAATGCAACGTTTAAGTTTTATTTAACATTCATCGCTGTTTTAATAAGGATTACAATGGCGTTAAACTTTTCTAATGAAGAAATGTTTGATATGTTAGTGTTATATTTAAAATGAAAGAAATGCAAACAGGGCCATGGATGTGTATTTTGACACGTACCCCGAAAGACGGCAGCCTGGCAGAACTTATTTTCAAACGCTAGTTAGAAACTTGCTTGAGTTTGGCAGTTTTAATAAGATTCGCACAAAGAAGTATGCAAAAGACAACGAGCAACGCAATAGGCAAATCCTAGAATATTTTAATGAAAATCCGACTTCATCTACAAGAAGAAGCGAAACAGAACTTCAAATTCCAAAATCTACCGTTCATGGCGTCTTAAAAGTAACTAAATATCGTCCTTACAAGCCAACAATTGTGCAAGGACTTCAAGCAGGTGATTTCGAAAGAAGAATTGTTTTTTGTAATTGGTATATCAATAGATGTCGAGAAAATCCCGCTTTTTGCAATAAAGTCATTTGGTCAGATGAGACTCATTTTACAAACTGTGGCATTTTTAATAAAAAAAATCACCATTATTGGGCTATTGAAAATCCGCAACTACGCGATCCACGCAGGCTGCAAGAGCGATTTGGTTTTAATGTGTGGTGCGGGATGCTTGGTAAGATAAACATAGTCTAATTGAATTGCTTATAATTCAATATTTTCCATTACTTTTTAGGAAATCGTCTCACTGGTCCCTTTATTTTTGATCAGACACTGACAGGCCCAAGATACCTTGCCACGTTACAGAATCCAATAGTTCCTGCCATTCGAGAAGCTGTGCCAGATGATCAGTTTAATAGCTTGTGGTTTCAGCAAGACGGTTGTCCTGCACATAACAGCAGGGATGTACAAACCTTTTTAACAACAACTTTTGGTGAAAACGTAATATCCAACAGTGGTCCTGTCCGCTGGCCAGCTAGATCCCCGGATATCACGCCGTTGGATTTTTATTTATGGGGATGTTCGAAAATGAAATATACAAATTTGACCCCCCAGAAAATAGGCAAGTTCTTGAGCAGCGAACCCGAAATATTCTAGAAAATATAAATAGAAATACCATTCAACGGGTAATCAGAACAGTTGAAAGGAAATGCGGACACTACATAGAAAAAAACGGTCAACATTTTTAATCCTAGTATTATGTAGCATTTTTTTATTAATTTTATTGAGTAGGTAGTTCATACTGATTTTCTGTTAATTCTTGTAAGGTTGGTACTTTTAAATCGCCATGAACGGTTGACTTCAGAATGTGAAGTTCTGTTTCAATTCTTCTTATGGAAAAAACCAGATTTTCATTAAAATATTCTAATATTTGCCTATTCCATTCCTTGTCATACTTGCATACTTTCTGTTGCGATTCTTAAAATTGGCTAACCCTAGCAAGCTTCTAATCAGTGCAGCGCTTGAAAAGAAGTTCTGTCGACAGTCGTTCTTCGGGGTACATTATGTGCAGTGCACATAGTATTAATGTTACTGAGTAGAACTTGCTGATTTTATGCAGAATTTAATGTTAAATATTGCTATTTGAAACTATTAAATTTTAATTTATATCGATAATTCGAAAAAATGTTTAAACAGTCTTATTTCAAACGCAAAGCCTACTTGGGCAAAGATGTTAGTGTTATATGCGGGTGATAGTTTGAACATGTGTGAACATTGTGCACGAATCAATTATGTTATTAAGTAGTTTTTACTGATTTTTTGTAGAACTGGATGTTAAATTACAAGATATTGCTATTTAACACTATTAATTTTTAACTTTTTACTTTGATAATTCCAAAAAACGTTTAAATATTTCCTCTATGCACTTTTTGCACCTTTAGTAATAACGTAATTACAAAGTGTGATACACCGTTGAAAAGCTAAAGAAATACTCTTTTCAAAACTGTTAAAATCGAACACAGCGGCCATAAGAAAAAACAAAATTGATGATGGTTCTAGAAAATCGAAACGTTGTACGTAATAGGTGCACTCTACGTAAAAAGTTGCCTTAATAATGTTCTTACAAATTTTGAAAATTTTCATAAATAAATAAATTATAGGACTTTTTCGAAAATGCAGTTTTTTGGTTTTTTCAAAATATTTCAAAAACTAAAAAAGATAGAATGGCGAGCAAAACGGCGTTAAATTACAAACATAATTGTCTAAAACTTTCTCCATTTAAACGTTTTTGTAACTATCACGGTTTCCGAGATCCCAATACTGTCATAACCAATTTCGGACACACTGTATATATAAACATAGATACGTACTAGGTATAATACTACTTTATTTATAATAGTCTGAAATTTTACTTTATTTTATTTTTTTAAATGTAATACCTAATTGAAGAATGCTTAACTATGGCTTTCTCTTTTAGTACAAGAATATCTCTAACGCCAAGATCATTTTCTTCAACCCTTTGCAATGAGCAATCCAGGTACTTGATTTTTTTGGCTGGATATGTACTTCTTCATCGCTGTTCCCTGGTCTATAGCCTCATTCTCAAAATCGCCATTCTTTGTATGAATCTCACCATCAATTTGTGAGCATGTTTGAAATATCTTGGTAGCCATAGATTATTTGCTGTAATTTCGCGCGAGTGAAACATCGGATCCCCCATCTAAACCCCAAAATCTAGCGATTCCAAAAAAAAAATTACTGTTTGAAGACATTTTCCTCAAAAATTAGTTTGACTGGACTACACACTTGATCTAAAAATTTGCATTATCATTAACAGTTAAGCACCGACTTAGCTTTAAGATAAGAAAAAAAGCTCCATACTTTCAATTTCTTGTTTACCGCAAATAATAATGATACAGACATGATGACCAATCTGCAAAACGAGAATAAATTTAAATAATTTAGCTGCAGATAAGAAGAACCTAATTAATTTTAATTATAAACAAAAGTAATCAAAAGATAATAGCAGCGGTTAAGATGTTTATGTGTTCTACTTGGGCCAGGTTTATCCAATCTCTACATTTCGTTCCCAACCACAACGATAACTCTTGTCAGATTCGAGGTTATATATACAATTTCTAATATTAAAACGAAATTCAACTTTTTTATTGTTTAATAATTTTGGCTTAACAAAATAAGACAACCTCGGTATTACTTTCGGTTTCAAGCAGCAATAACTCTTACCAGAAGAATGATCGGCTTTCAACTAGCCACAAAATCAATGGAATAAACCCAACTTGCTAATTATTAGTAGCAATAATAATAATAATACATAAAACAATTTAAATAAATCTGGAAAATTTAACACCCAGTAGATTTTTGTACAATGTATTAAAGCCATTTCGTAGACATTGCTTACAATACATTGTGAGTCAAATTTGAATTATTTAACTCTAGAAATCTACGAGGTTCATGAAAAAACTTCCCTGTATCTCAAAACCGAAGGACTGCGGGCACATGTTTTATATGAAGTTTTAATCCAAAAACAAGGCAAAAAATTACGTCCTTCATTTTTAGCCATTAATTAAAGAACACCCTGTATAAAAAGCAATCTGAAGAAAAAAACTTTCATTGCAGATCAAACAATTTTGTTGATATATCACTGGTTTACGGAGGTCGGAAGAATTCAACAAATTAATTCAAAAACTCAGGTCCGTATTTTAAAAAATGAAGTTTATTTTCAAAATCTGAATTGACCGTCTTGTAGAGCAGAAAAAATTGTAATGAAAATATCATCTCAGTTTTTATAAATCTTCTCAAATAAAGTTAGAAAAAGTAAAAAAGAATTTGACAAACATCGTTTTTTTACGAATATTTCCGAAATTACTTGTAATTTCCTAAAATTTTCAACGTCATATTACTTGGCACTAGATTATGCAGTTTTTTTTCTAATTTAACCCACATCACATTTCGTCTGGTTTACGAGATCCCTGTAGAGTGCATTCTTGTATGGTACACCGTGTTTTGGGTGGGTTATTTATTTGAAATATGTACACAATTTGAAAAAAATTTCAAGGAAAAGAGATGGTTAACACCAAAAAAACTATCATCCTGTTTTATAGTACTACTATATACTACTACAAAAAGTAATATACCCAGAGTCAACGAGATCGTTTTACCCAGCACCTTTCAAATCTTTTTTTAAATTAGAATTTTGATATTTGGGTTGAAGATATATGTTATTGAGACACATGGTCTTCATGAATAAACAATTGAATATTCCGTTTTTTTTGAAAGTAGATATAAGCCAAGAATTTCAAAAAGAACCTTATATATTTTTTACATAGTTTGATAGAGCTTAGAAATCCCTTTTCAATGACATGTTGCAAGTAGTATTTTTTTTTTAAATTTTCCAATATGGCGGCCGTTTGCCGATACTTCTGTCATTTTAGTTAAACGTATTATTAAAATAATGAACAAAATGAGTATTAATCAAATACAAAAATTTAATTTCTCTCAAAATGGTTTATATTTTTGTTTAAAATTGCAACTTTTTCTTAAATTTTCTCGCAGATTTTAAAGAGAAAGTTATATTTATTAAATCCCAGCATTAAAGTGTTTTTTATTATCTAATTAAAACTGCATAACATACATTTTTTATAATAGACAACATAAAATATTATTAATCAGTAAATTTTGGAATTACGACATTTTTATTGTCAAGTAATTTTTATTATTTTGACATTTTCTGTTTATTTTCTAATTTCATTTTAGGGCCTCAAACCAAAAGTCACAGGTTTTATTTTATTTCACGGGTCGATACGGTGCAGTAATATGTTTAAGATAAGTAGGCTCTAGAAACAAATGTCTAGAGATGTCATTATAATTCTTATTAGACTTATCCAAAAACGACAAAATACTGTATTGTGTCAACATTTCTGATAACGTCCGTTAAATTTCAACACTGAGTAGTGGTTCTGGTTAGTTGTAGGTGTTATTGTAGTTTATTCAAATTGACATATTCCGTATTAATGGGGAATGTCGTAAAAATTCCAGAAACGCAGAAAGGTTATACCATTACCCTGGGCTAGTGCAACATTTATATAATGACAATAATGGTGATGTTCCTACTAATGACGAAGGACATTTCACAGGTAAGCGAAGAAACAAACGTTTTAGCGTTGACACTGAATATGACCGTACTGTTTCCGTTCGTGAATTAGGTAAGCAGTGCAGTACTTCTCATGAAAATGACAGAAAAAATTTATAAACTCGGGTTTAAATCGTTTCAAGTATAAAATGTATGTACACCATCACCTATTTGAAAATCACTTCCAAACAGGACTTCTTCCTGTGTTTCGTTATAAGAAATCAAGATTTACCAACCTAGGGATGTTTCATGAAAATAATTTTCGTTATTGGGCAAGGGAAACTCAGAGATTAGTAAGAGAAGGTACCTTTCAGGAACGATTTGGGGAGAACGTTTGGTTGGCAGTTGTAGAACTTAACATCATTGGTCCAATATTTTTACATCAGCCTACGAGAATCTAATTTACCAACAAGATGGCGCCCCTGTCCATAATTCAAGGCTTGTGGCACATTATTTGAATGATCGATTTGGCGACAACTGATTGGGAGCCAATAGACCAATCCGGTCGATAACGAGGTCGCTTGACTTAACCCCGTTAGGTTTTTCAATTTGGGTTCTATTAAATAAAACACAAAGTCTTGGTCTCAGTCAAATATTTTAAAAAACCTAAGGTGACAGGTGTATACTGGGGAAAAGATTTTTAACATCTAGTGAAATAAGAATTGCCTTATTAGGAATATTAATATTTTTGACAGAATCAGCAAATTCAATTGAGTTTTTAGTCGAATATGAGTTTTAAAAACCCATCACCTCAGAGTAATAGTGTTCTAGGATTCATAGGGTACAATTTTTCTTTTTTAGTTTAAAAGTATTCTAAAGTGGACAAAGCTTGATCTAGGACCCCCTTTAATTTTTTAAAGAAAGAGTTAGTAGGGTCTCTATTGATGCTCTCAAAATCCTCATGGTCCAGGAATTCCATCACTCTATTGACATAATCTGCTCTTCTCATTATCACTAAACATGAACCCTTGTCCGCTTTGGTTACAATAAGGTTATTCGAACTAATTTTCTCCTTTAATGAATTAAGTGAGGATCTTTTAAAATTTGAATGTAGGACTATTGTAATTTATAAATTTTATAATTTTTGCTCTTAGAATATTTTTATTTGAGATGTCAGTAGTTTGTATTATATTTTCGCTTCAATAGCTAGCGTTTCTTTAGAATTAGATGACTTTTTCCAATTCCATTTTCAATTTGGGGTTACCTGGAAGAAAAAGAATACGCAGCTCCGGTAACAACACTAGAAATCTCAGAAAACACAATTAAAAGAGCTGCTGATAGCATCTCACAACAGCACTTACGAAACCTGCTCACAGAAAATACTGAGAGAATAACATTGTGCCAAGAAGAAGTTTTTCATTTTTTGTGTAAAGTAAACAATTCGCAAAATAGACTGTTATACATTTTTCTTTAGATAATAAAATACACTTTATAGCTAGTACTTAATAAATACAACTTTCTGTTTAAAATCTTAAAGAAAATTTAAGAAAAAGTTCTCGTTTTAAACAAAAACTTAATTTATCCCAGATAATAATATCCTATTTTATGTCAAATTTAGTATTTTTTAATTTGATTAAAAAATATATAATCCTCCATTTCATTACAACTTGTGAAGTGTCACTGAAAACGGAATTCTAAACTCTATCAAACCATGTAAAAAAATACACAGTGTTCCATTTGAAATTATTGACCCGAATACCAAAATTCTAACTTAAAAGACAAAACGATCTCGATACAACCCATGTTCCAAATCTTATTAAATACGTAGATTTAAAAAAAAACAGCAAAATAAAAGTTTGTCATCACGTACCTTGAATTATTTTTTCTATATTTTTAAAGTTACTTATATTGAAAAATAGAATTTAATTTAGTTTATTTTTTATAGCCTAGAATTTTTGAACATATTGAACATGATTGAACCCTCCTGAATTTATTATCGCCTGAAACGGATGTTTAATTTAGTAACTCTTAAATCTGCTTGAAAAACTATCAAATATTTTATTTTTAGATTTACTCTAAAAAATGCATTTCGAAACCTATCCTATATAAAATTATCTTAACATACAAAAAAAATTAACTTATTCAATTTTATGTTTGTTTATATGGTATTGCAGTCTTCGCCAACTGCAAACCGAGAAGAGTGTTAAAGGGGAAAGGAACTCATTCATGATTCTGTTTAGGAAATGTTCAATTTTAAATAAACAAAGGTTCAAAGACCTGTACACCAATTTCTTTTACTTTATAAAACACGCGAGAATTTAATGTGTTTTATCATTTTCAAATAAAACATTTCCAACTATTTTTTTTATTGGAATATGAACGTTAAGTATTAACAAGCACGCAAATAAATAAGTAATATGTTTATTAGAAAAGCGCAAATTTGCATTGTTAGAAAATGAATTTTTTTTTAGCTTCATGCATTCGATTATTCATTTGAATAGTAAGTATTGGAGGATACCCTGAGCGGATAGGATGATCTGGATAGTAAACATAATTGTGTCTTAGTAGCGTTAAACTGGTCAAGGTTTTTTTACTCCTTATTCTACGATTTTATGGAGGTCTTCGGTTAGGGATATTCATTACTCTATACCTATCCTCAATTTCAGTCTTGGAAAGAGGTTTTGGGAAATTGTATGTTGGATGGAGTGGAGTGTACTATCGTCAACATAGATGTGAATGGGATTGCTGGTAGAAGAAAGCAGTTCACTGATCTGCAAGCGTAAAGCTCAAAGGGGATGAATTACGATAGATGCAGTGCTTTTTTATGACACTGTAACCACTTGGTACGCTCAAATGGGAGGGGGGCAAAACCCCTTTGTTGGAAATAAAAAGTTTTGGGCGAAGACCATAGACAGACAGTTTGCTATGCTTTGGGTATATCGTGGGTATAAATTTGGGCTTCCACATGGAATTCGACGACTTGACCCAGCTGTAACTTGCCAAGGTAAGATCCGCTGTGGCCCTTTGGTGGTGGAAGCCGTAGTGCCTGCCATGGATAAGTTTATGCCTTTCAAGGTAATTTAAAAGATCACTAAATTAATATACTTCTCCATTGCTTTACTCATAATTGCGACTAGGGATATGGGTCTGTATAGTAAGAGGGAAGAGTTTTGATTTCCCTTTTGGGAACAGGGCGTACAAGAGCAGATTTCCAGCTCTTAGGAAATGTCCGTTTCATAGAACACTGGGAATAACCTCTTAAGAATAGTGGCGAATTCAGAGTGTACATTTTTAGGACTATGGCTGGAATACCATCAAAGCTAGAGGACTTTTTGGTAATAAGTGTTTTGACAATATATCGAACTTATTGAACCCTGAAGGCATATTATATGCTAACGCCAGTACTGATGGGAGGAGGGATGAAGGCAGGGGAAATTAGTTTGTTAACTGTAAAAATGGGGTAATCCCGTTAATTTGGTAAAATAAATAAAAATAAAAAAAATTGAGGAATAAAAAAGAATTTGCGGCAAATAGTTTTGCAAAAAACTCAGCTTTTTCTTTAGACTTGTAGATGATTTTATCACCAGAAGTTAACGGCGGAAAGAAGCTTTTGAAGAAGTTTTGAATATGTTTGGTAAACGACCAGGCAAGTAGCTACCATTTCGGCAAGAAAGAACTATGCGTGTTTTTTTTTTGGAAAATTATGCGATTATAATGATTTCGTGCCCCCTGTCGATTTTCTGCAGTATGGTTTTTAAGGAAATTGTTATGAGTACGGATTGTCTCTAGTTAGGCCGGTAGATTTAGATATAAACCCGGAGAAAACTGCAGTTGGGCTAAAAATTGGTACAGATGCTCTTTGAAGTATGCGGAACATATTAAAAGTTCCCAAACATATTTCAAGACTCAAAAAGGCATTTGTCCTTCTAGGAGACCAGAAACGTAACGTTCTCCATTGCGCTTACTATTTGCGGCACTTTTCAGCTTTGTGGGACATCGCTGAGGAGAGAAATGGCGATATTTATACAGGCTATTCAGTTATATTTTGAATATTTGCTTCATTTTTTAAAATAAAATGTTAAATACAAAAATTTTAGGATTTTGTCTGAACTGCCAGACTCAGAAAAAACAAACGAATATCGGACATTAACTAAATTATCATCAACATTGTTATTTTAAGTAGAACACCCTATATTATATGTCCATCAAATAGGTCTCTTCAAGCTGATTATAGATATACTAAGTTTGAAATCTTTATCTCTAAATATACCCAAGAAATTTAGGAAAAACCCTGCCATAAGAGGCAATGTGTTAGAGAGAGGGAAAACGCTCTGTTACATAGTGAAGTCAATAGGAGCACATTTATCGGATACGTTTAGAGATAAAAGTACCATAGCTAGAGACCCATTTGACGGACATATATTATACAGTGTTCCATTTAAAATAATAAAGTTGATGATCATTTAGTTAATTTCTGATGTTCATTTGGTTTTGCCTGGTAACGAATCCTGGCGGATCAGACAAAATCTTAAAACTTTTGTATTTAACATTTTTTGATATCTTAAAAAATAAAGCGTGTAGACCCGTATAGAATATCCCTATTTCTCTCATCTCCTCAGCGATGTCGCCCAGAGCCGAAACCGGATGCAAAGCGGCGCAAATAGTACTTCACACCGTTCCTGGTCCCCTAGGAGGACAAGTGCACAATACTTTTTTGGTCCCCTAGGAGGACAACAAGTGCACAATACTTTACAAAAAGTAATTTTGTTGATTCCTAAAATAGCTTCTAGCAGGACAGGATCAAAAAAACCACGACGCGCACGTTTAAGTTTAGGGGACTTTTGATATGTTCTTCAGCCCCCTTCATAGAGCATCATGTACCAATTTATAGCCCAACGGTATTTTTCGTCGGGTTTTCCCGATATTTTGACTAGATCTAATGACCTAATTCTGGCATTGTCGCAGGACTTTAAAAAGCCAAGGCTTATTGTTGAGAGATAATGTATATATGTAATAATTGTAAACACATTTTGTAAGGATCGCTGGAAAAGAAACAACCACGATTCCAAGAGAAAGAAAAATAGAAATCCCGCAACACATCTCCATCAGCGGAATTATAGTGCCAAATAGTACGAGATGACATGAATCCTACAACTTTCCGTTGAATGTTGTATGGAACAAGAAACAGTAATTAATTAGACCATGGCCGTTGTCAGAGGAACCCAGGGAAGCGGAAACGGAATACCGATAAGACTCACATTGTACTTTGCTGACATTTTGATGCCTAAATTACATCATCAGTGCACCATTTTTTAAAAATAATTAAACATTGTTAAGAAGACAAAGCAAATTAGCATTCAACATGAAATCATTTTTATTAATACTTATTACAATGTACACTTTTGGTGTTTTACTTAGACATAAATTCTATTAACTATTTAAGATATACTAAAACTTAACATTATCGCCGCTGCTTTCCTTACTGTGGGGTTGTAGCTACGCTACTTCGATGCTTTCCTAATAACACCTTGCTTTGACGCAATACATTTGTACAGTATAATTTTGTTATGTCGACAATCCCAGTGAATTTATTTATCAGTCAAAACAAAATTCCAGCCGTCTTTCATTGTCCCCCGGTCTAGGTTTTTAATTCACTTCAATTTTATATATTTTTTTCTTATTTTCAACTCGTCCATTCCGGCAGATCTCTGCAGAGTTAAAAAGTGGTGTGACAGCAGCCTGTCCCTGAACGTCAGTAAAACTAGTATTGTTGGTTTTGGATGTGAGATCGACCATTTAAGCCTTGGAGATGCCCAACTTTTAAGTGTCTATAACACAACATTTTTGGGACTTAACATCGACGCTGATCTCAAGTTTTTTCCACATGTTTCGGAGTTTTGTAGCAAGTTGTCAGCCGGTTGTTATGCAGTTCGTGCTATTGCTTCGGAGCTTGGATTTTCTGTGGCTAGAGAAGTCTTCTTTGCACTAGTGGACTCACGCCTCAGATACGGTATTCCCTTTTGGGGTTCCTTGCGGGCTAGGGTTATTTAATTCTGTCTTTGTACTGCAAAAGAGACCAGTGAGACTGTTGTATGGGGCTAATTCTCGTGAATCCCGTAGACCACTGTTCATCGCCAAAAAGATCCTAACTTTGCCATCACTGCTAATTCCGGAAACCGTTAGCCAGGTTTTCAGAAATCAGGGAAATCTTGAAGAACCAGTGGGTGCTGCCTATCAAACTAGAGGCTATGTTAATTTTAATATTCGTCTGCCATTGCCCACCTCTACTCTGACCAAAAAAATCAATTTTTTACGAAAGTAAAAAAATATTTAATCTTTTGCCTACTGAAATGAAAAGAGTGCAAAACTTGAAATTGTTCAGAAGAACTGTAAAGGAAGCATTGCTTGGTAAAGCTTACTCTAGTTTGAATGAATTTTTTATCGATACCCTTTAAAACTTTTAATTTTTTATATTTTTTAAATTTTATTTGATATATTTTGTATATTTGCTTTTTGTTTTTTTTTTTAATTTCTTTAACAAGTTAGTTCTCCAGACAAATTATAAAATAATTTGACATGATTAGTATATATTAGACCATATAGCAAATATTGACTGTGTATTTAACTTCGATGTAAGGAGAGCATTTCTTAGTAGAGTGTAATATTTGTAAAAGACATTTTTTTTTTAAATTCCATTTAGATGTTTTTTTATTTATTTTATGTTGTATTTGATAATTTTATGTCTAGATAAATTATTGTATCTTAGACAATAAAGCTTATTTTTGACTTTGACTTTGTGCAACCAGCTGTTGCCGATAAAAAATCAAAATCAAGTAAGTGTTTTGTCAAGCAAATTTCGTCATTTAGATATTTTTTATAAGCAGTCTGACTGGTCATTCTTATTGTCTGAGCCTGATATTAATAGAATGGTTGAACAGTTCTATGAGGTTTAATTTCAGAGTATCAATAACTATATCCCCAAGAAGATTGTGGCTGACTGTAAATATCCCAAACGGTTTGACCTTCCCTTAAAAACCCTTAAGTGATAAACTTGCTGACTATTTGGCCTATTCTGACATAAGACGTGAGGTTAAACTTCGAATTGATATGTGTTATCTTACATATGTCACACAGACTGAGCTACTTTTTCCAGAAAACATTAAATATTTTTGGTCATTTGTACGAAACTTAAGAAGGGACTCCAATCTGCCCAGTGTTATGAATTTTGACGGGCAAGAAATCACTGGAGCAAATGCTTTTGCTAGTCACTTTTAGTCTTGCTATACTTACCACCATAATTTAGACTTTAGTAAAACTGATCCAATAAGTTATTCAGGAAAGATACTCTAAACATATTGTTTTACAGAGACAGAAATCTTTAATAAATTAAAGAACCTTGATCCTACCAAGAAGGCTGGCCCTGATGGAATTCCTACTATTCTATTGCAACCATGCTGTGAGTCATTGTCTCAGCCTCTATGTATCATTTTTCCGAGATCTATTAACCTGGGTTCCTTTCCTGAATTTTGGAAGTTTTTTACCCTTCTGCCCATTTTCAAATCTGGTGATAAAAGTGATGTGAAGAACTACAGATGTATTTCTTTACTTTCACATATACCGAAGCTCTTTGAGACAATTATCACCGATCATATATTTGAGTCTTTAAAACACTATATTACGAGTATGCAACGTGGTTTTTATCATGGTCGTTCAACAACTACCAATTTTGCAATATTTCAAAACTACTTAGTGACATCGTTTGAGGCTGGCAAGCAGATCGTTGTTATTTACACTGATATATCTAAAGCTTTTGACAGTGTTTGCCACCAGCTTCTGTTATGGAAATTACAGCAAATTGGTTTTTGTGCAAATATCTTGAGTGGATCAAATCGTATTTATTTAATCGTCGCCAGCAAGTCAACATATGCGGTTCAGTTTCCAGGGAGATTCTTGTGACATCAGGTGTTCTGCAGGGTTCGCATGTGGGTCCAGTTCTCTTTCTGCTCTTTATAAATGATATAATATCCTGTTTTGAATTTTTGGGAATGTCTTTTATACACACACGATTTAAAATTCTTTCCACCAGTCTCCTCAGACACTAATCCTTTGCGGTCTGATATGGAAACGCTCGTCAAATGGTGCAGAACTAATTATCTCTCTCTTAACATCTCAAAATGTAAAGGGCTCCGTTTTTACAAATGTATTAATACCATACCCTCCACCTACTTCATAGATAATGTAAACTTTGAAGTTGTTAGTTCTTTCACAGACCTAGGTGTTATTTTTGATGAAAATCTAACTTTTAATCTACATATTCATAATATTGTACTTAAGGGTTTTAGACTACTGGGTTTTATAAAGCGACATACGAAACACGTAACTGATACCAAAGCAATTAGGTGTCTCTAATAACTCATTGGTTCGTAGCGTTCTGGAATATTGTTGTACAATATGGAGCCCATCATACCAGTGTCACATCGACAGAATTGAAAAGGTGCAAAATAGGTTTTCAAAATACCTCTTACATAAATTGCATTTCCCATATCAAGGTCTGTCATTTAATACTAGAGCTCTTCTTTGCGGCCTTCAAGCCCTTGAATTTAGAAGAAAGAAGGCACTTCTGGTCTTTTTGCATAAATTGATGAATGGGTGGATTGACTGTGAAGTGCTACTTGGATCAGTTCCGTTTTTAGTTCCTTTTAGAAGAACAAGACAATCACAGCTCTTTGTTGAAAGGTGCCACAAATTATGGGTTTAGCGCATTTGTTGACGGACTAGTTCACAATTACAATCGTCACTTTTCAGAATATGATTCAGACTAAGCATCGTGCAGCTGAAAAGGCAGTTAACCAGATTGGTTTTGTAATGTTTTTTCGCCCATATTGATGTTCGTTTTTGTTTATGTAGTTTTATTATTATTCATGTATTATTTTATTTCAATTGAAAATCTTTCTTGTTAATTTTTGTTTGCTGATCTGACATATTTTTTCTTAGAGTTATTGACTTCATTATTTATTTATTTGACGTTATTTGCGAATTCGTACCATTTGGAATGTTTAACATTCTGTAGTGTACATTTCTGAAGGGCCATGGTAGTCCGATGTGTGCATTGGCTACGTCCTTACATTACGATTAAAAAAAAAAAAAGAAATTTAGTGTTCACCAAATTGTTCTCGGCATACTGCCCAGGTTTCACAGGCTGATTTTCATAATACAGCTGAATATTTAGTAGTATGCATTTTATGAGATTATGCATTTTATGGGAGATCATCAGCTGTTTTATTCAGTATTGTTTTACATTTCTTTATGGAAAGACTTAGCCCAGCACAGCGTCTACAAATTATTCAGCTGTATTATGAAAATCAGCTTTCTTGGCAAAAATTTTGAACTCCAATTTGAATATCTGATCCGTGTATGCTGGTGTCCCACAAAGTTCTGTGTTTGGCACAATCATTATATATGACTTAACAAATGTAAATAACAGAGGACAGACCACTCCCTTTCCTGATAACACCACTACTCTGCCATGGTATGAATTTAAATCAATAAAATTTAACCATAAACGAAGACTTTGACATGCTTAAGGTTTGGTTATTCAATTCCATAAAGACCAACACTCTCACATTCAAATGCAGCTTAGATAATGTATACTTAAGACTCTAAAACTATTAATGACATAACCTGTACTCAGTTTCTGCCCCTTCACTTGGATAATAAACTAAACTTTGGCTCGTATATATTTATCCAAAAAAATTAGCATCTGTATGTTACTCTTTTATATCAATCTCTAGAGAATTGGATCGAATGGTAGTAAAAATTGCATAGTATGTCTTATGGAATCTTATCTGAGATAACGACTACCTTTCTGGGACAGTTGTAGTGCATATTTGCTAAATTCTCTATTTATACCTCAAAAAAGGGTTATTCTTTTTATATATGGCATGATATTTTGAATATTGCAAACCACCATTAAGATTAAAAATTATGACTCTTCCACTTTGTTTATTTCTGAATGCATTTAAAAAGTGGTTTTTGATTACTGAATGCCCTAATAGTCTATACTTATATACTATTTACACAGTGTTAGAGGTTTGACTACAAATCTTTTAACAGGTGATGTCTGGATGATTTTGAACAAAAAATTCCTGTATACCATCGGTCAATCCTAAAATGGCTTTCAAGATAATGCAGTTTAAAATGTTTTATTTTGGAGGTTTCAGTTAATGTATATCATTATACCCACTCAGCTATATTTCGTCATCAAAAGAATGGTTTTCATTATTGTTGAAATGCCGTGCGGCTATAACAGGATGCGTCTATTAATACATATAAAATATTTTCAACTCCACAACATTACAGACAACTATTTTAATTTATAAGTTTCTAAAATGTATTATAAAATATGAACTTACCAAAACTTTTAATGTTATAGCACAAAATAAATTCAAAAATATTATTATAAAAAGCTAAAAAAACTTCTTTAAACATACCAACACAAGCCAATTTCCTAGAACTTATTTAGCAATGTATGATCTTCACTTCACATTTTTTATTCGCAAATATTTTAAAAATCAGGCTACATTGAACATTGATGAGAAAAAAGATATATCATGATTGAACTGTGTGTTAACTGTTTTATACCATAAAAAAATACACCACAATATCTTAAGTTTCCAACCACAGCTACCAGCAGTGCCTCAAGTAGAATATCCTTGTTGTCACATTTGTGCAAATGTGTGTTCAAGCATTTTCCAGAATTCAGCGTGTAAATTTTTCTTACTGAATTCCAGAAAATGCTCAAACAAAAACCTACAAGGACTAAACACCTCGCTGATACTGGTGGTATGCTTCAAAAATATCCTACATAGGCACAGATGGCGGCTGTGGTGGAGAACTTAAGGGGTTTATTTATTTTATTAATTTCTTTATTGCCAATATCAATAATAATTGAACAAGAAATGTCTCAATGCATATTCCAGCGAATAAACTAAAATTATTTAAAAAAGCACAAAGCAACAATTAAACATTCAGAAAATGTAAAATAATTATATAGTAATGAAACATAAAAGAACAACGTATAGAAAAAAAACCTAATAAGGTTACACACAGATAAAACACAGAAAATATATAAATAAAACTTTAAAGAATAATAACACTTATCTTTGGCAAATTTTGTTAACTCCCATTTGAACTTCTCTGTTCCCTTAATATTTTTAATGTCAGCTGGTAACAAGGAATATGCCTTAAAGCCATATAACCTGGTTCTCTTTAAAAAAAAAACCGATCTGTGTAAAGGGATTCAAAAATCATCTCTGTACCACGTTGCCATAGACATGGTTGTGGCATATTGGTCCCGATTTACAGGAAATGAAATTCTATTTTTCCTTATAAACATTACAAGGGCCACAAAGTATACAGATGGCAAAATTGGAATTCCTAATTCAGAAAAATGCCCTCTGCAGGATTCTCTAGGGTGAAGTTTCAACATGGACCTAATAATGCGTTTTGAGTTTTAAAAATATCTACAGACAAGCGAGATGTGTATGTATATAGTATGGAACCCTGGGGAATGCTTCTTCTAATAGGAACTGACTTTGAAAAATATGTAAGGCCACTATGCACAATAGACACCACTTGGTGCCTATTGTCAAGATAAAAAGACATGAGATTAGCACACAAACCCCTTATGCCATATCTTTCCAGTTTCATCATCAGTATGTCGTGGTCTATTGTGTCATTCAAAAGGTCAAAATAAAGACCGGCTACCTTTTCATTATTATCAATTTTGTCAATTATAAGTGTAATTGTATGAAAAATGACCATTTCTGTTGACTTGCCAGGTATAAAGCCAAAATGGCTTGTAATAAGAATACCTATTACACCTAATAATAAAATTTAAAATTCTTGTATATATTGCCCTCTCGAAAACTTTTGAAACTGAATTCAAAAGGGACACTGGTCTGTAATTTGTATCCTTTTAATTTATTCTTTTAAATTAGAAAATTATTGTATTTCTGGCCATTTTTTGTGAATGAGCTCAACCCATACATTGATTTTATACTACGAGATATCATTTACGTAATGAGCTGCAGGCAAGACAGATTGCAAAATAAAAAAAATATGTTATTTTGATTTCTATTTTTTTTTTAGATTTATTAGGCATATTCCTTGTCATTATTTAGTTCTGTAAAGTAGCTACATAAGCTAGACTCAACCAATCTTTCACATGCAAACTATTTTAATATATTTATATTTGTACAATTATTTAAGAATAAGACTGTATTATTATTATTATAACTTATTTCACAGAAAATATTCGAAAAATTAAGAAAAATATATAGCAATGTACCTATTAGATGAATGGTTTCCACACAGTTCGTTAAATCAAAGGAAACATTTTTGAGGTAGATCATCTTACTATTTAAATTACAATTAACAACCACTCCCAGTTCAAAATAATCAATTTGATACACTAACAAATGGAAGAAGGAATGAACGGGATTTTCGGGAAAAATAAAATCAAAACAATAACATCCTGATATTATTTGTTACCTACTAATTTAATCATTACAACCACTTATTTTTATGTAGCCTCTAACACCACAAAACAGTGTGGTCAAAGGCCTTGTTTCCCTTAATAAAATAACCAAAGTTCAATATGAACCCAACAGTAGAATAAAACAACCGAAATATACATTTTTAGGTTCTCTTATTTGAATTGAAAGTATTAGAATGTGGAAAAATGCCATTGTATTATAAGAATATCATTATTCTTATCAGCTGTTCGTGGATAGCCACTGCCCGCAACGAACAAAAAGTTGGTCGACTGCTAGTGTTTTTTTTGAGAAAATATTCGAAATATTCGCAACGCAATTCGTTCTAGAGGGTCGTTGGCAAAAATAAAACAAAAGAATCCGGTGCAACGGAGTTGCATAAGCAGAAAAAAAAAGCGAAAATCGGCGGCCTCCTTGAAAATTAAGAAAAAAAAAACTGGGTGACACGGCCAACTGAAAATCGATCATATCTCATACGGACAAAAATCAAGTATCCGCAAACAATAAGCGTAATTTTTTTTGGGGCCCCCTTGCCACTTACATCTCACCTGATTTCCTGAAATTGACTTGAGTAGGCCGTTCTTTCCTTGTTTTTCCTTGGAATTTTTCAACAAGTTGGGATGATTCTCCGCCATGACGTTTCAATTTCGGTTAGGCTCCAACGTTTAAACGACCGAAAAATACGAAATAACTCGTTTCAAATGCTTAATCTACACACTAAATTCCGAACAGCTTGAGTTTGTCACATCCTCACTGATTATATGGCCCTAGAAAGGGCCGAAAACTAAAAAATACTGCTGGAATTACACTAAAGAAAGAGGGCGAAAAAAGTGAACTGTGAGGTTAGGTTTTGATCTAGCATCGTTGCCAAATTGTGGGAGGAGCTGTCGACAATGCACGGAAGAACGGATCGACTCGGCCTTGGAATTGCGGTACGCTGTTTTCGTTTTTTTTTCTTGTTACGAGGTGAACGTGAAAAGTGCGCATTAAAAATCATTTTAAATAAACAGGAGTGTTCAAATAGAAAATTGAAAAAGTTTGTTAATAAATACGTTATAATTTTTATTCATGATAAACATTCTATTTATTTTCGCTAATTTAGGTAGGTATTTTTACCCACGGCTGATCTATATTTTTATTACACTGGCAGATTTTGGACTGTGAACCTGATCTACTCCCTGAACTTTGTTTTTGCAATATTCATGATAGAAGTGGACAGATCACATTTTTATCCGTTCCTTTGGAAGAAAATTGTATAGAACTCTCAAATAATTCTCAGAAGTCAGAAACGATAATAAAAATACAAAAACATAGTTTTTCATACGTTAAGCTATTTAAGCTTTAGCAAACATGAAAGCAATGTTGCCAATGTTATCAAACAAAATATTATTTTATTTCACTTTTTATTTACGTTTAAACACGGGACAATACGAGATTGGATTTGAGGGGAACGGGACGTCACCTAGAAATATCATAAAATATGAGACTGTCCCGGCTAATACGAGACGGTTGGTCACCCTACATACGGTCCTTTTTTAACTGTTTATTAGCTTTACTTCTCTACGTATGTATGTCAAGTTCATATCTTGTAATGCATTCCACATAATCGATTAACATATACTCTCAAAAAAAATTAAAGATGGCGGCTCAAATATGGAGGACTTTCCTTAGATTCGATTCGGTATTTGTCTAACGAACAATTTAATCTATGTGAAAGTCTTCAGGATAGTGATAAAAGCTTTTCATAAACATTCTCATAAACCTTTTTCAAGTTTAAAGATTCTTCAGGAGGTTGTAAGTACGTCTTAACCTAAAAAAGCCCCCATCTTAGGAGATTTTTAAGTATATTTTTTAAGCAAGTCATAAAGCCAAATGGTCTTAAGAACTTAAGCCTTAAGGCATTCATAAAACCATTTTTAACCGTATTTATTCTTTCTTTAATTTAGTGACATGTTATCTGAATATTCCTAAAGCCTGCTACCCACTATTTGGTTCGATTCGTCCATTCATATGGAAAACTTGAAAGATTTGGTTTTACCACAAGGGCTAAGAGAATTTAAAGTCATTTGCCAAACTTTTTTAATAATACTTACATGTACTTTCCCATTTTTACTAAAATTTTTAATTCCATTCAAAGCGGATGCTTACTGATTCCTTTGTATGGTACAAATCGACAACATCAAACAAATGGCGAGATTATTTTTAAGACTATTTGGTTCTAACTTCTGCTATCATAAGACTGTCGTTTTTCACCGAGTTTAAATGTACTTTATGTATCCCACAATAAACCCGTCTTAAAACCTAGTACTCTCATATGTGGCGTAAAATTTAGCCTACGGTACACTTACCAATTTACCTTGCGAAGTTGATGGTAAGATGTCGCAATTGTTGAGGTAATGTAATATTTCTAAATTTGAAATGACAAATGCGATTAAATGATGTGGACAAATATGGGTATTATTTAAAGTGTTAATTTACGCGCTTTTTACTTTTCTTTTGTAAATGAGAATTATTTATGAGAATATTTATGACTTCTCTAGTATACGTATAAATAAGAGATAAAAACATAAATGTCTTGGTATAAGCATTCTTAAAACCTATTAGATTTAATAGAATTAGCACGTAAAGAAAGGTGTTTATGTAGAAGCTATAATAAAGCTAGATTAAGAATAAAAGCACTTATGAGATAAGTAGTTTTATGATAACTGTCTTATAGATATAATGAAGGCAATTTTTGAAGTAAAATTTTCAAATTCTATTTTAGTTTTTGATAAGCTATCTTATGATGCCAGTCAAACAAAAAACGAAAATTATTTTGCTACATTTTTAATTGAATATATTCATATGAAATGTAGGTGATGCAGGTAATCACCTTACTTCAAAATCACTGGAATTTTGACGTATTAGTAGATAGGTAAAATATCTCCGTAAAAATAATTATAAGGATTAAAAACCTATTTGAAAAAACTAAATCATTACATAACAAAAAAAGAAACCTAACCTAACCTATACTGTTAAGCCCCCAAAAAAAAATTGGGGAAGGGGAGGGGAGGAAGTAAGAAAAACTCAACTGAGAAAAAAAATTAGTCACTTGTTAATTCAATCAACACGTATTTATACTTTCTTTTCTAAATTTGGACCCTTCGGCTTTAAAAAAAGGTTATTTTAACAATGTACTGAAAAATTTAATAACTCCAACATAAAATAAGATTTTGCCAACAGAATAAAATATTGGAAGGGGACTGTTCCCCCATAAGTCCGTCCCATTAGGTTAGCACCGGGTTTGTCAATAAAGTTAAAGCCTCAATAAATAACTAGCGAAAGGGATATAAAGAGGTACTTAAATAGCCTTACACATTTTCTTTCAATTTTTGTCAACAGGGGCTTGGAAGATTTTTCGTTTATAAATTATTTCCGATTTTTTGAAACACCTTATATACATTTTTAAAAAACATGTAAATAAACAAAATCAAATATACCTGTTCAAGCGTTTTTTTTTAAACTAACCGTTTTTTAAATAAAAAATATTGTAATATTTAAGGGCGGTTTCATCCCCTTGAAATTTAATTTTTGAAAAATCCCGTCTTATCGAATCTCCACATCCTACAATCAACCTGTATGTATGCCAAAATTCAGCTTTTCAATTCAATTTTTTGAAACACCCTGTATACATTTTCTAAGAAATTTTAAAATATGTAAAATAATCAAATAAAATACACGAGTTTAAGCGATTTTCCGAAAAAACCAACAGGTTTTTTGAATAAAAAATATTGTAATATTTAAACGGTAATTTCACCCTCTTGAAATTTGAGTCTTGAAAAATCCCTTCTTATCGAATATCCACATCCTACAACCAACGTGTATGCCAAAATTCAGCTTTTTTACGTCAAGCGGTTTTAGCAGAATCGTGATTATTCAGTGACCCTATTTTTTGAAACCCCCTGTATACATTTTTAAGTAATTTTGAAATATGTAAAATAATCAAATAAAATACGCGAGTTTAAGTGTTTTCCCAAAAAATCAATAGTTTTTTAAATATAAGGGGCGGTTTCGCCCCCTTAAAATTTGAGTTTTGAAAAATCCCTTCTTATCGAATCTCTATATCCTAAGATCAACCTGTGTGCCAAAATGCAGCTTTTTACGTCAAGCGGTTTGAGCAGAATCGTGATTAATTAGTCACCAGATTTTTTGAAAAAACGCTGTATAAATTTACGATACAAAATCGGTGCAGTGCGACTCTCTCAGGAACTTTTTATAGAAAATTTGGCATAGTGTTTTAAAAATACAGATAAAAAGTGACATGAATACACAAGTCCCCTGGAATTCAGATATCGATCTTTCAGTCTTTTCTGCACTAAGGATTCGTCTATTATGTTAGTGCCGCCATTTTGAATTTTTAAATATTAACTAAAAATTCATAATTTCCACTCTTAAAAACCTCCAGATTAATTAAAATATCCACTAATAGCAAAATTCGTCCGCCATGTTGTGCCCCCATTTTGTATTTTCATGTTTTTGGAATATGTCGTTCGTTCGGGATATCTGTCATGATAAAGTCTCGTTGGTTCTCTTCCATTTTGTCTCGTTTCACCATAAACTAACTGCTAAACTTAATAATCGCAATCAACAGTATCTAATACTTTGCCAGGTAAATGAGAATAACCTAATCTGATTTTTGATTCAACCAGATCATGGCATAATAGATTTTATGAGGATTAACTATCAACCTTGACTTAATAGAGGTTAATTAGATTGCATTTCTCTTGTAAGAGATCGAAATCGACAAAATATCAAGGGGTAACTTTTAACAGTTACTAACCAGCCACATAACTACGCTAACAAAAGATAAGAGTCAGTAGTGCAATAACCGTCAAGCCAGCTCCTTGTAGCTAGCAACATTATATATTTGTATTATGTCAAAGGTTTATCTCGTCCGCTGTAAAATTTTGTTGCTTGGTTGACAGATATAGTGGTGCACATGTTTTATTTTAGAAAATTATTTCAGCAAAAACCCGCACGCACGCCCCTAGTGATGCTATCCACGCATTTTTATCAGTGAAATATATGCTAGTTTAAATGATTCTCTTTAACACCCTGTATCTCAAAAACAAAGCAAGATCGGACCCATATTGATATGGACTTTTTTGATTTATTTTTGGGTGGGGAACAGTGAATGACGGCACATTTTTTTGAAACACCCCGTATAAACAAAATAATAAACCTTAATGTAGCTATTTCACAAATGAATCCCATTTTTTCTTAACCGCTAAAATTTTGATATTCGAAATAAATCACAAAATAATAATATTACAAATACCTTACTTTTTTTTATTGATGCAATAAAGCGATACTGGTATAAGTATTCAATAGAATATCTCAGAACCCGTTAAAAATTTATTGAATATTGTATTTCCCAAAGCTCGTTAAACTGATACCCATCGAGAATGACGTCACTATAATTGTTTTTGCACCTAGTAGCGTAGTTTGAATTTTTTCTCAAACACAAGTATCTTTAAAAAAAAATCAGCATTTTTCCTTTACCCAGAACTTCCCTCGTTATGAATCTTTCTTTTTATTACAAATAGTGTGAAATGTGACGTAATTTAATTTCGTTCATAGTCATTTATACCGTCTTATGAAACATTTATACAGGGCACCTGTTTGTTCTACATTATCGGATTTCTAACATTATTTTACCAGTTTCTTCTATAGTCCGACACACGATAAATGGTCATGAAGTAGCCGGGCTCATAAAGATCAGGTGATTTTTACCCCCCCCCCCCCCCAATAAAGCAATTAAGATCTAGTTTGCAAGCGTTTCTCAATACGGGTCGGTATTTCATTTTTATTATTAAATCATTTGAACTGGTGTTATTTATTTTTAGAGTAACAATTTTTCTGCGAGGTGTTATTAGTAATTTTTAAAATGTTTAGAAAACTCTGAATCCGACGACGGAATTGAAGAGATAAACGAGCAAAAAACAAAATGTTCAACGTAAAATGTATATATATATTTTTGTTTCTTAGATGTATTGCGAATTTAGCCCTAGTTAATTTTTATCCATGTAACGACTATGATAGTGTCAAAAATCGTTCTCGAATGTTCTGTTAGTCTTAATTCTTCTCACCATGTAGTATTTAGATTATTCTAGAATTTTCTAGATCATTCCATCCTTTTCTAAAGGCTATATAGGCGCGCCGCGAGGTCACATTTTGATTCAGTTTAGTTTAAGATTTCAAAGTGTAAACAAGTAGACATTGACAAGTTTTAGATTACCTTACAGTGACAAGTTTTAGATTAGAAAAAGAAAATTAGAAACACTTAACTTTAATTATTAATGCTATTCTTAAATTAGGCTATTTTCTACTCTTGTGGAAACAAGCGAAAATAATAGTTATTAAGAAAAAAGGTGAAAGCGCATATCTAACTAACAGCTATAGACCAATTAGTCTCCTCCCTGTATTAGGTAAAATCACGGAAAAAATTATTTTAATTAAACTTCAGGAAGAAGTCGCAAACAAAGGCCTTCTTCCAGACTTTCAGTTCGGCTTTAGAAACTCGATTAGCACCATTAATCAAACAACTAGACTAGCAGCTGACATTATTAAGGGTTTTAACAGGAAAAAAAGCTCTCGCGCTATTTTCCTTGACATAAAAAAAAGCCTTTGACAAAACATGGCACTCAGGCCTAGCGCTAAAACTCACTAGAGCGGGTATCTCAAACTATTTAGTTAAAGCAGTTCACTCTTTTTTACTCAATAGAACATTTGTGGTACATGTAGATGGTTTTACCACTCCTAGACCAATAAGGGCGGGAGACCCACAAGATTCTCCCCTCTCTCCCCTATTATTTAACGTGTTTATTTCTGACATTCCGACCAACAATTACACCAATCTCTATCTTTTTGCAGATGATACAGCTCTAATGTCTACAAATAAAAGCTTAAACATATTATCATCCAGGCTTCAAAGGCACATTGGTGCCATTCAAGTCTGGATGAATCACTGGAAGTTGGATCTCAATCCCTCAAAAATTCAAGCTATTATTTTCACAAAAAATAGTAGAATCCCTACTGCTAAAAAAGTCAAAATTCAAGGACAGGAGATTAATTGGTCTAAGCAAATTAAATATTTGGGAGTAATATTTGATAGAGGTGGTCTGCGAATACTGACTATAGTATTAAGAAAGCTAGAGGTGTTCTAGCTCAATTATATTCATTATTGCACCAAAAAACTAGTCTTAATATTAAAAATAAGATCACACTTTTTAAACTCTATATTAGACCAATTCTAATCTACGCTTCACCCACGTGGAGTACTCATCATAAAAATCAGTCAAAAAGACTTCAATCGCTCCAAAATAAAATAATCAGGATCATTCTAAACACGGACAGATTCATCAGAAACTCAATTCTCCACATGAAGAGATGTAATAGCCATTCGGCTGACATAAGAATCGAAGAGGACCCCGACACATTTTGATTCAGTTGTAATTGATATTTCGAAGTGTTAACAAGCTGACATTGGCAAGTTTAAAGTTACCTTAGTTACGATTGTTAGGTATAACCAGTATTTACCTATGATACCTGTAACCTGTGTTTTGAATAAAATGAGTGCATTCAGAAATTACGTGTTTGTGTACCGGCCATTTTGGAACATTTGGTGTCGGAAGCGGGATTAGCATCCAGTTGAAGCTAAAGAAGTAAGAAATAGTTTCTATAGTAGCAATAATCATGGCAGCAAATTTGGATTCTTTGATGAACTTGATTATTGCAGTGCATAATGTCGTAAAGAAAACTCAAGAAGACATGAAGAGGGGCCAATAAGACATGAAGAGGGGCCAAGAAGACATGAACAGGAGCCAAGAAGACCTGAAGGGGGGCCAAGAAGACATGAAAAAAGTCAAGAAAACATAAAGCAAGAACTAGGCGACCTGAAGAAAAATCAAGAAAACATGAAGCAAGAAATCAAGGAAGATATGAAGAGGAACCAAGAAGAACTAAAGCAAGAACTTACAGATGATATGAGGAGGCACCAAGAAGACGTAAAACAAAAAATGCAAGAAATGGAAAAGAATCAAGAAGAAATCACTAGAAAAACGTTACTTGAACTGACTCTCACCAAGGAAGATGTAAAAGAGGGAATGGGACGATGGAGAGGAAAGTGCAAAAGCAAGTCCAAAGTCTACGTACCCAGATGCAGAAATTTGGAAACCAAAGTGAGTTCAAATCCGACGTTGTCTCTTTATCACATGTAATAGCCCTACCACCTAGCCACCTACGTTTGATGGTAAGATGCCGTGGGTTACTTACCTGAAACAATTTGAAGCTGCCGCAACTGGAAATAGTTGGGATTCCAACAAAAAGGCACGATCACTGGTTTGTTCCTTGCGAGGTGAAGCAATGAAGGTGCTAAGGAACATAACGAAGATAAACAAAATGACTTTGGGGCATTAGTAAGATATCTAGAAATGCGTTATGGTGAAGCACATCTACAGGAGGTTTATAAAGCCCAACCTCAATGTCGAAGGCAAAAATATAACGAGTCTTCAAGAGTACGAAGCAGATATTGTGCGGCTAATTAACTTGACTTATCCATCCTACCCTAAAGAGATCAAGCAAGAGTTGGCAGTAAGCAGTTTTACTGAAGGCCTTCGTGATCCTCATACCAACCAAGCTTTAAGAATGGCTAAAATAAAGAAAATTTCAGAATCTCTGGCATATGCCCTTCAGTTCGAAACAGCTAAACAAACATCCAGGGGTCAAGGAAAACTACGAAGACTACAGTCCACTCAAGAATACCGGACTACAAATGAAAATGCTTCGAATATTTTAAAAGAAATGCAAGAGACTCTTCTTAAATATTAGAAAGATGAAAATAAATCTTTAACTTTCCGACAAAGAAAAGACATCCGTTGTTGGAAATGTTGTAAAGAGGGACATGTGCAAAACCGATGAACCAGCAATGGGCTTCCTGAAGATATTCAGGAAAACTCCCATTAGCCAGTTTTAAGGGACGAAAGCTGGCTAGGTGCTACCAAGTCCCATCGACATCAACAAAAATCAAAGTATCCCGGCTGCAGAATAATGGCTCTAGCTTGGTAGTACTAGGGAAGATATGCGGTCCGGACTGTGAAATGGTACTTGATACCGGCTGAATACACCATCGTGAGGCCAGACATTATAGCTCCTTGCAGGACAGAAAATCCATACAAAAAATATGTCTTGGAAACCGCCAACGGTGAAATTATACCTGTGAAAGCCATTCATGAGGCTGAAGTAACCCTGGGAAACATTACCTTCTTACACGCTATTTTCGTCGCAGATATAATGGATGATGTCATACTTGGGCTTGATGTTATGAACCAAAATAAGTTTATCCTTGACATACCTCAACGAGTCCTCCGTACGAGAAATGAAGAAATAGTTATGAACCTGCCACAAAGAAATAATTCCACTATCCGAGAAGTGGTTTGGCTAGAAGATACTACCTTACCTGCCTGTTCGGAATGTGTAGTAAAAGAGACGCTTGATGATTTTGAGGAAGAAGTAATTTTATTCGAGCCGGTTCAAGACTGTCCACTACGTGCGAAGGGAATTTTACCAGCAAGAACCTTAACTCATTGCAGAGGAAACATGATGTTTGTTAAAATAATGAATCTGAAAGGTCATCCCCAGCAAGTAAAAAAAAGGTGACAAGATCGGAACCTATCAACCTGCTAATACAATATTTACCTGAACAAACTTACCACCTTCAGAATCTGGAAGTACTTTACCTAAGGTACTGCAAGACCTGGTGAAATCGCCACATTTACTGAATAAGGTTCAGATGACCAAGTTAGAAGAACTTTTGAGAAGAAATCAAAATGTTTTCTCTGTCTGACAGCGATTCCTTACATTGCCTTTGACCATAGCACATCCGCCAATAATAACTCACATACTAACGCAAAGCTTAAAACCGCATTCACTAATATTTATATGAAGTAAAATCAAGAAACGTTCAGTAACCTTCAAATATTTGTTTGCAGGACTTCTAAAAGCATCAGAGCGCATAGAAGCTACCATTAGGAGGACAGTGGAGTTAACCGGCATTCCAAGGTCTACCTTGCGTCGATTCCTTGACCAATACCATTCACTGGAGAGGAAGAACAGATAAAGGCACAATGAAAGTGTTTGGGAATGGTGATGCAGAATTAATTCGCAGGGAAGTGTATGAGATGTATGAGCCTTAAGCAGATTCCGTCACTTGATTCTTTGCGAGAAAAGTTATTAGCAAATGGTCAATTCACTGCTAGTCGCAAAACGTTGCGCCGATTCTTGCATAAAATAGAATTTCCATTTAAAAAAATTAACAAGCGCATTTGCATTATAGAGAGACCCAACGCCTAGTGGAATGGAAACAAAAATATTTAATCCAAATTCATTAGATCCGCGCAGAACACCGAAATATTGACTATTTAGATGAGACTTGGTTCGACACCCATGATACTACAATTAAAGCTTAGCGAGAATCTTCATCAAAGTGCATTTTAGATATTCAAAGAAAATAATAAACTAGTCTCGGTCTCAGATACATAAAATTTTTTACTTTAAAATTTATTTTGTTATTACGTGTGTGTTACGACCTTACGGTCATCATCAGACCTTATAACTAGATGGTTACTACAAATTAAAACATAAAACAACTAGCTATATAGTACCTTATTAGACGAACAGAGTACACATATGAGTGTTCGTCTAAAATGTGTACTATATATCTAGTTGTTTTATATTTTAATTTGTAGTGGCCATCTAGTTATAAGGTCTGATGATGACCGTAAGGTCGAAACACGACCGAGACTAGTTTATTCTTTTCTTTGAATTCTTATAATCAGGTCTCTGAGAGAACTATGGACGATTTCTTTGAATTAAACATTTTAGATATACCTGCTTCTCGAGAAAAGAGAATATCCATCTTACACTGTGGCTCGAGAGATGGCTGGGTGCCAAACGCTTTGCTATTTTCAGCAAAAAACATTAAGGACTGCTCGTTAGACTACCATCAGGACATGACAAGTGAGCTTTTTGGAAATTGGATGAAAAGTTCTCTTCTTCCGAATATCCCGCCAGGCAATGTCGTTTATAATAATGCTAGTTATCACAGCACCTTAGCTGAAAAAGTACCAAACATAAGCAGCAAAAAAGAGGTGCTGCAAAAGTTTCTTAGCCAATATGACCTCTATTTGGAAGAAAATACAGCTTATTACTTTTCCGCATACCAATAATTTATGTCAAAGTCAGCAATACGCAATAACTTTTGTACGTACATATATAAACATTGTTTCAATGTTTCTACTGCCACCCTAGACCGGAATGATTTATTAGCCAAAACAGATGCACAAGCAGGCATAAAGTATAAAGGTATGACTTAGTCATGACATTTATCGTGTGTCGGACTATACCTAAGCACAGTTAAAAAGACATAAAATACATTATATATTCTTTTAACTGTGACCTAAGGAACACTTGAATTTTGGGTATAATTTAAAATAAATTATCAAGAAGTTTTTATTTGAGTTCGTACCATTTTATCCCTATATCACATATAACTTTTCTGCAAATTTTAAAGTCAATTGAACGTTAATTTTACTACTACTTATCCACTTTATTTTAACTTTTGCATAAACATCATATTATGTTGGAATCAACTAGTAAAATTTTGGTACGAATCCAAGATGGCGGAACTTAATGACGGTATAATAAAATATTTAAAAATTCAGCCTGAAAAACTACTCAATGGATTGATTTCAAATTGTGTGCTATACCTAATTGTGGTATAGGGATCAACTAGTAAAAGTGTGTTACTAATTCAAGATGGCGGAACAAAAGAGCGGCCAAATAGAATGTTTGTAATTGTGAAAAAATCAACCTCTCAGGTTTTACATATCTTCATGTTTTACAGTCCCTAGATGCCCAAAAACATGTCTTATCCATTCCGTCGGACCATCTGTCGGTCTGGCTGTCTGTCTGTCAGTTCACGGACTAGCTGAAATACTACTTACTCGATCGACTTCAAATTTTCACCAAAAATTAAGGGTCATACGGGGACGGTAATATTTTGGTAAAAATTCAATGTGGCGGAACAATTTTAAAATTGTTGGAGTGATGTATTATTTGGGGTTAAGTAAAAAAAAACAAGTCTTTTTTTAAATTATCGACGTTGCGGAACTTTATTGTTGCATTCTCAGAGCACGTATATAGATCCTATATCCTACATGAAACCCATATTATCAGTTTTAACCTACTCCATTGGTCTGCACAAATTTCCCAGATATTAAGTTTCTAAATGATTTTCGTTAACGATCCTCTTGTTATGTTAGAACGGTTTATTATTTTGAGTTAGGTATAAAAAAAACAAAAATATTTTTTTAAATTGTCAACGTTTCGCAACTTTATTGTTACATCCTCAGGACACATAGATTCTAAAGCTTGCGTAACACCCATATTATCAGTCTTTACGTACTCTATTGGTCCGCAGATATTTTCCAGTTTCTAAATGGTTTTTGTTAACGATCCTCTTATTGTTATGTTAGAGTTAAGATTCAATAAAAAAACAAAAGACTTTTAAATTGTCCACGTTTCGCAACTCTATTGTTACATCCTCAGGACACATATATAGATTCTATATCTTGCGTAACACCTATATTATCAGTCTTTACCTACTCCGTTGGTGCGCAGATATTTCCTAGATATTAAGTTTCTAAATGGTTTTCGTTAACGATCTTCTTGTTCTTATGTTAGGGTGGTGTATTATTTAGGGTTAGGAAATAACTGCGAACCAACGGAGTATGTAAAGACTGATAATATGGGTTTCATGCAGGATATAAAATCTGTGTGTCCTGAGTATGCTACAGTAAAGTTGCGAAACGTTAGCAATTAAAAAAAAAAAACGTTTGTTTTTTGTACTGGATCATAACCCCAAATAACAAACAACCACTCTAACATAACCACAAGATGACTGTTAACGAAAACTATTTAAAAACCTAATATCTAGGAAATATCTGCGAACCAACGGGTTAGGTAAAGACTGATAATATTGGTTCCAAGTAGGATACAGAATCTATATGTGAGTTCTAAGAATGCAACAATAAAGTTGCGAAACGTCGACAATTTAAAAAAAAAAAGACTCTTGTTTCCTAACCTCAAATAATATACCATTCTAATATAACAAGATTATCGTTAACGAAAACCACTTAGAAAGTTAAAAAACTAAATATCCAATTTGCCTCAAATTTTGCACAAATATCAAATGTTGTATAGGAATGAACTGGTAACATTTTGATATTAATCCAAGATAGCAAAGCAAAGCAAGGCTTAATAAAATATTTAAAAAAATCAGCCTGAAAATATTATTTATTAATTTCAATTTGTGTGCAAGAATTAAGTGTGATATACAGATAAATTGATAAAGTTGTGGTACGAATTTAACATGGCGAAACAAAATGGCCATCAAATAACATTTTTAAAAAATCAAGGTAAAAAAAATCAATCAAATGACATTAAATTTTGCAGAAAATAAAGATAATAGTGTAGCATCTTGTACCGTTAATTTTAATAATAAATGCTTAAATTTGCTAGATACTGAAGTAAAAAAAAGGACACCTCAAAATACAATAAATTAAAATGAACATACTCTAGGTACATATATTTTCACACCTTATTTTAACAATTAAAAATAACACCTTTAAATTCATTGACATTCTGTCAGAGATTAGCCGTTCTGGTTATACAGGGTGTCCACGAACAACCCCTACAAAAATAAAGGGGTGATTCTACATAAAAAAAACATGAAAAAATTTTCATATTAACCGAGCTTCGGAAATGCTTCATTACGGAGCTACAGGGTGTTGAAATATAAATTTTATTTTATGTTTTATTACATATCTGTTGCAAATAATAACATTTTCTTACGAAATTGGGCGTTCAGGGTATTTTTTTGGATGAGGAATCATAATTTGGTATTAGACTTCATGTGACACTTTTAGGGTGCTACGTACGCTACTATTATTTATGTAAATTTGCCACAACTTTTTTGGCGATGTACTTCTGGGATTTTTTTTACGAATAAATATTATTCTTGTACTTTTTCGATGCAAGGAAAACAATTTTTTTAATAATAATAAACTAAGGTGTATTTATTTCGAGACAATAATAAATGCTCCACGTGATGATCATTAGTTTGAAGGCATAATGTAATTCTTTTTTTTTTTAGAGAACGTCTGATACGTCTATAAATATTCTCTGCATTTGTCTGAACTCACCGCAGGCATTTTGATTTCGCAGCCAGAGCTGCTCACGCATTTGTATTGGAACGCCATGGCATTTGGGAAAACCCCATATACAAAAATCACACGGATTTAAGTTTGGCGACCTAGCTGGCTATTGAACTGGTCCGCCTCTACGAATCTACTGATTTCCATAAGTTTGATCCGGATATTGACGCACATTTCGACTAAAATGAGCTGGACACCCATCGTGCATAAACCACATGGCTTGTCGAATATTTAATGGAACTTCCTGTGGTAATGTGGGTAAAATATTCTAAAGTAAAATTAAATACTCTTCCCCTGTTAGTCGACCTGGCAACTCAACAGGTCCAATTAGGTTGTTGTTTACAATACCAATCCATGCATTAATGCTAAACCTATGTTGATGTTTGGTTTCTTTCACAACATAGGGATTATCCCCAACATATGCATAATGATGTGAATTGCGTAAATTATTAATTTCGTCTCTCCTCAAACTAGATTCATCGGAGAATAAAATACAAGAATAAAAAGTTGGATCTTCAATGCACCTTTCTAATCTTCGACAACTTAATTCTGGATTATCCTCTAGATCCACCACCTTCTTCAAATTCCTCATTCCTCACACTGATCCAGTTTCCCTTAACCTCTAGTGAAGTGCCGTAAAGATTGTATGAGTGGGATGGATTCTATTTGGAAACTTTTCAACATATCTACGTTGTGGCGCTCGAGCCTTACACTGAACTTCCATGTAGATTAAAGCATATCTGCATATTCATTATTGAACGAAACCATTTGTAAATTAAAATCTTACTTTCAATTAAATTAAATTATTAATATGACAATAACAATTTTGTCAAAAATAACACTTGCGTTTATTACTGTTAAGAAGGGTTACCTAGCATTGTTGAGTAAATATACCTTTTTTAATGAATAAATACTTACACTTTCCTAAGCAAAAAAAGTATACTACGTTCTCTAAAATAAAGAATTACATTATGCCTTCAAACTAACGGTCATCACGTGGAACATTTATCCTAGTTTAGAATAATTCATACTTACCTTTAATTTTGTATTATCTTGAAATAAATACACCTTTGTTCATTATTATTTAAAAAAATGTGTTTTCCTCGAAACGGTTACCTCTAGCGTTGTTGAGTAGGTATAGCTTTTTTGCTTAGAAAAGGTACAAGTACAGAAGTGCATCGCCAAAAAAGTTAAGGCAAATTTACATAAATAATAGAAGCGTACCAAATTATGAATCCTCATCCAAAAAATACCCCGAATGCCCAATTCCGTGAGAAATTTTATTATTTGCAACAAATATGTAATAAAACATAAAATAAAATTTATATTTCACCCTGTAGCTCCGTAATGAAGCATTTCCAGAGCTAGGTTAATATGAAAATTGTTTCATTTTTTTTGTTATGTAGAATTACCCCTTTCATTTTGTAGGGGTTGTTCGTGGACACCCTGTATTTCTGATACTAAACATAAGACATATTCTGCTTTTAGTTTTTTATTTTTAGATTTGCAGAAGTCGGGGGCAGACTTTCCCCCCGAAACGTCCAGAAAACAGATATTTTTCAGTGTCGTTCCTTGGGTACCTTCATAGTGAACACAGAACTTAAGACTGTCTATTAAACTTATCAGGTAATTATCTTGTTTTTGTATTAGAATTGTGATTGTGGCGAAAACCTTAAAAAATAGTATTAAACTACTTTACGTATCGAAAACATATTAAGGCTTTTATTAATTCGGTAGGAAAATACCAATATCATCCAAAATCACCGAAAGACATTTTCCATAAGTGTCAGAGGTCCGTTACGTTCATTTTCCTGACCTCGGCTATTTTTCACATGACAAATATACGTTAACACCCCGTAACATGAATCTTTCTGTAAAACGTGGGCACTGTTCATGTTAAATTAAAAAAAAAACATGAAATGTTAATGTATTCAATTATAAATTTTTATGTGACGCTGATTAACAGAGATTCCATAATCCATTCGCACAGAAAATTTAACTTTGTCGCAAATATTAATACTCGACATTATACAAAATATGTCGAGACATTTAAAATTCTAATCAAGACATAGCGGGGCTATATAAAGTAATCAATAAAAGAACAATGACCGCGTGAAAGCAGTTAATATTTTAATAAATTACTAGCCCTACTCGTAAATCTTTCACTTGAAATTTTATAGCAACTTCAGCTACTACATAATTATCTGATGTAAAGAAAAATAGGTATTTCGTAAGATTCACAATCAAGTGTCCCACAAGTCATGCTAAAATTTCGCATAATCCTCTTTTTTATTAAAAGGCTATCTAGTGATTTTTAATAAATAAATCATGACTTTTTAAACTTTCAGTGTGTCCCAGATTCTCTTCTCTATACAGGGATCTCGGCTCCTATTATACCTACAGCAAAGGTTAAATGAGGAAATTTTTAGAGGAAACTTATTGCATTCGATATCCAGCTTCAGATTCACGATCGCTCAATTGTTTTTGGAAATATCGGGGAAAAATCGAAAATGGCGGATTTCGCTTTTGGCCAGTATATCCAGAACGGTAAATTTGACAGCTGTCAAAATGTGACATTCTTGGGACACTTTTTTAAGACAAATAAGATAGCGTTTACGACATGTCTTCATTGTTTTTTGTTAACCCGCAACCCGCCTCAACTTTCATTTTTCTTATGGCCGGGATATTGGATTTTTCGATTTTTGGAAAGAGCCTAAAATTTCCAGTCTAGTGATATCTCACAAGTGCATTAAAGATTTTAGTATCATCGAAATATTACCTTACCGTAAAGTTAGGTTTTAGTTTTTTCTAAGGAGGCCATGATTTATCTGTAACAAAATTGGATTTTGACTTTGACGTTAAGTTAAATAGTTGAAAGTATCAAAGCTGTGTTTTAAAAAGTAGTAGGTACGCTTTTATTAAAATGAAGAAAAGGTTGACATATTAGCTCTGTACTTTGTATTAGCTTAATTGTATGATTATACATAAACGCCGACGTTACCTCAGCAAGGTATTTGGAGATGTACCCCGAACGACGGCAGCCTCATAAAACCCAATTCAGGAAAATCGTAGTTAATTTAATTAACCATGGTGCCTTCGAACAACCTAGAAGCGGATACAATAATAACAATGAAAATCGAGACAGAAACATTTTACAAGCTATCAACGAAAACCCTAGTGTATCGGTAAGAACTGTAGAACAGGAAACTAATGTGCCAAAATCAACAGTACAGAGAGTTTTAAAAAAGAATAAGTACCATCCATACAAACCCATAATAGTACAAAGACTTAAGAAAACTGATTTTCCAAGACGACTACAGTTCTGTGAGTGGTATAATAGGAGATGTGATAAAAATCCTGATTTTGTAAATCATGTCTTGTGGTCCGATGATAGCAGGTTCACGAATTGTGGATTCTTTAATAGGCACAACCGTCATCATTGGGCTGTGCAAAATCCTCACGAAGTAGCAGAGAGACGTCTACAGATCAATCAGATTTGGAAGTAACGTTTGGTGTGGGATCATTGGTAAGTTAATCTAACCAATCTTTTTTAAATAGGCACCAAATGATGGTCAAATAATAATCTTTTTTTTTTCGTTTAGTTCTTTAATGATACTAAGAGTATAATCTAATAAAATAAAATTGTATTACATTTTTATTCAATCATTTTGTATTGTAGTTTCGAAGAACCTATAAAAATAGAATTGGGTTCTATAAACTTATTAACACTATCTAAATTTTCTGCAGATTTAGCTAATTCTCTAAAATTATTTTGATTGTCTGAATTTAATGATTTATTATTACTCGGGAAGCCTAGTTCTTGCGTTATGAAAAAAATACTATTAATCAAATGTCGAATTATTTTTGGATTTTCATTACGATTTATAGAAAGGCGTTCAGCTGTATTTCCGAATAATTTAAATTTTAAAGCGCAAGGGGTTTGTTCTTTTGATATTTTATGTTTTATTGAGGCACAGTGTACTTCTTAAAGATTATATCACTGAAATAAATTTATTTAGTATTTCCGAAATTAATATGCAATACCAACAAAATAATTTATTACGGCTTTTACTTCCCGCTAACCAAATATGTTATTCTTTTTCATAATAAAGCTGAATAGGTTTCAACTATATACAAGCTTATTCATTACGAGATGTTTCGATAATTATTTTTGGAAAGAAAATATCTACTTTTTAATAAAGATTATTTTCCCTTTATAATTTATAGTTTCTAGTACCACCCGGCCGACCATGCCGCCTTTGATTGTTGGCACCTATTTATAAATTATTAAATCATTTCAGGAAATCGACTTATTGGACCATTTTTGTTTGACTATAACCTAAACGGGCAGAGGTACCTAGAGCTTTTGCGAAACCAGGTTGTACCAGTCTTACGAGCTATTCTAACGGAAAATGAATTAAGCAGCTTGGTTTCAACAAGACGGATGTCCGGCTCACAATACCATTCAAGTCAGGAACTTCTTAAGAGAGCAGTTTGACGAAAGAATAATTTCTTTAAATAGTCCAATATCTTGGCATCCTAGATCCCCTGACCTGTCGCCCTTGGATTTCTACCTCTGGGATCACACGAAGAATGAAATCTATGAATTTGATCCCCCCGTGACCATAGAAATCCTGAGACAAAGAGTTTTGGACACATTTAGAAATATTAACCGAAATACACTTACCAGGGTTGTACAAAAAACAGTCACTAATTGTCAAAAATGTCTCGATGCAAATGGACGTCATTTTGCAGATTTGTAAATTAATGTTAACCACTTACAAAGTAGTTAAAGCTCATTTAGATTTTTTAAGTCGTTATTTACGTTCATGTTGTACTGAAAATTCATTGCGTTCAATACATTACTTACTTATTAATGTAATCTTGTGACAAATAAATCATGGCCTCCTTTAAAAACATTGAAACCTAATTTACGAAGTGTGATATTCTGATGACACTAAAATCTTTAATGCACTTGTGAGATATCACTAGACTGGAAATTTTAGGCTCTTTCCAAAAATCGAAAAATCTAATTTGGCGGTCATAAGAAAAATGAAAGTTGAGGCGGGTTGCGGGTTAACAAAAAACAATGAAGACGTGTCCTATACCCCATCTTATTTGTCTTAAAAATGTGTCCGAATATATGGATATACTGGCGAAAACGAAATCCGCCATTTTCGGCTTTTCGCCGATATTTCCCAAACTTATTGATCGATCGTAAATCTGAAGCCAGATATCGAATGCAATAAGTTTCCTGTAAAACTTTCCCCATTTAACCTTTGCTGTAAGTATAATAGGAGCCGAGAACCCTGTATAGAGAAGCGAATCTGGGACACACTGTATGTATAAAATTTAAAACTAACTAAAACATTACAAAAGTTCAAAATGGCTTACATAATATTAAATAGAAAAATAAGTATGATTTCAAAATTAAGTATTAAATGTCGTAAAGAGAAATACTAATTTAGAGGCTTGTTCACCTCCAAGTCTATTTCTAATATCAGAATAAACAAATCCATATGTAGAAAACGTCCTTTCCAAGTCGGAAGAAGATGCACATGCACATATAATGGGAACAATTATGTGTATAATGAGGTAATTAAGGTTATGTGTGATTTTTTCCAACACCTATACTACGAAAACAATATTGCACCATTTTTAAAGTGAAAAAATCGATTTTTTTAAATAGAACTCCCATATATATATATATATATATATATATATATATATATATATATATATATATATATATATATATACAGGGTGTCAATTAAGTACTTGTACAAACTTTAAGGGGTGATTCTCTGAATAATTTTAGGATGAGAAGTTCATATGAACGTGGGTCTGAAACGGCTTTCTTTCTGAGATACAGGGCGTCCAAAAAAACAATTTTATTTGGTTTTTTGCTTATATTTTTGTTAAGAAACATGACAATTGGACAATATTTGGGATTCTAGGCAGACCTATTCTCCATAAAAAAGGTGCTCTTAGTATTGTCGCTTAAAGCAGCCATTTTGGATAAAAAAGGTTTGAAGTTAAATCTGCGTTGAAATTTTATAAATTGGATCATTTTCGAGGTTTCGAAAAATAAGCAAAAAAATATATCTTTTATTGATTGTAGTATCAGGTAAAAAACTTAAATCATTTACAAGACTAAAACTAAACTAGTTAATAACATTATTTTACAATAATTGTTGAAAATGACCACCGCCTACTTCAGCGCATGCAGTAAGTCGCCTTAACATTGATTGTCGAACTTTTTCAAATATACCTGGCATCTGATTAATTCAAATATCCTATTTCTTAGATCTAGTTCATTTTGGACTGGACTTTTATAAACCAAAGACTTCAAGTGACCCCACAGAAAATAATCCAAAGGATTCAAATCTGGTAATCTGGGAGGCCAGGCTTGTGGTCTAGCTCTTCCTATCCAACGGTTAGGGTAATTATCGTCCAGAAATTGACGCGCAACGACACTAAAGTTGGGAAGTTCGTGCTCCAAAAACCTTCGATATTCTTCGCCATTAAGCCTTTGCGGAAGAATGCAAGGTCCAATAAGGTGATCACCGATAATTCCTACCCAAATATTGAGAGAAAATAGCACCTGAAAATGATTTTCTCTGATAGCATTCGGATTATCCTCAGCCCAGATATGGTTATTATGAAAGTTAATTATGGAATTTTGAGAAAACGAGGCTTCATCTGTGAAAAGCACAGGGCTTAAGAAATCCGGGGTTCGTGCTAATCTATTACGCAACCAAACACAAAAATCGGGTCTGAGGGAAAGATCTCTAGGTAATAGAGCCTGCACACGTTGCATATGATAAGGATAAAGTTGTTGGACCTTAAAATTTGCCAAACAAATGTGTGCGTAATATTCAATTCAAGAGCTATTTTCCGTGTACGAATTTGCGGGTCTTCTTCAATTCTGTTTAACATAGCTTCTTCAATCTCAACTGTTCGAACTGTTGCAGGCCTTCCTGGAACATGTGTTGTCCTTTTAAAGTTGCCAGTTTCACAAAGTCTTGCGGGAATATTAGCATATTTTTAGATCTATCTAAGGCCTTTGATATACTGGACCATGTTATTATGTTGGAAAAGCTGGGGCGATATGGAGTTCAGGGACCAGCATTGGATTGGGTAAAGTCATATCTATGCAATAGGAGACTATTCTTCAGGGAAGTGTCATGGGGCCATTGCTGTTTGTTTTCTATGTTAACAGCTTGTCCTCCGATTTAGTGAACGAAAGAACTCACCTGGTAAGTTTTGCTGATGATACCAGTATACGTACACTTGAATCTGCCTTAAATGACCTGCTTAGCATCTCCAATGAAAAACTGAGGGTAGCACAGAAATGGTTTACGGCTAACAGGTTGATTCTCAACGAGGAAAAAACTCATTATATTTGTTTTACATCAAAGCAAAGAAACAGCGATATCCCGAAGGTGGCTCAGGTTGGCTCTCAGAGGGTGACTTTGGAGGAAGAAATTAAATTTCTGGGGATCCACATTAATCAGAACCTAGTGTGGGTGTCCCATGTAAACGAATTATGCAATAGGCTAAACTCTGCATGTTATTCTCTTAGAGTTATCTCTAAGCACGTAAATCTTGAAAGCAGAAAGATGGTATATTTTGCAAATATTCACTATATCCTTCGATACGGAGTTATATTCTGGGGATCAAGCTCTGATGCTCATAGGGCTTTCGTCGCTCAGAAAAGGGCAATAAGAACAATGTTAAACTTAAAATCTAGGGATTCGTGTCGTGGTAAGTCCTGGCTTATATATATATGTGTGTTTGGTGTTTCTTTTTAGAAATAAAGACAAATTTGTATCATTTGAAATTCAAAACCCTTTCAATACTCGCACAGTTGTGTACAACATTCCCAAACATAGGCTTACAGCAACTGAAAGGTGCCCCACTTATTCTTGCATTAAGTTTTTTAATAAATTGCCCAGTGAGATTAAAACTGAGTTAAACTTTATGTATTTTAAATATAAAGTCCTCGAAATTCTCTTAACTGTGGAACCTTATTCTATTAAAGAATTTTTAAATTATAACTTCTTAAATTATTGTGTATCTGTACCTTTGTCAGTCAATTAGGTAGTGATGTCATATATGTTAGCATTGTGCATTGTAACATTCCATCTATTAGTGACATTTTATTGCTCTTTTTAATTTAATTATGTCGAAGTAGGTTGCATTTTGTGCAGTTTTATGTAATTTTTCTTTGACGCCACTTCCTTCAATTTCATTGAACATAATATTCTATGATGATATTTTTGTGAAATAAAGAGATAGTATTGTATTGTATTGTAGTGATGTGCTTGACTGCTTGACTCATTTATTTTGTGCTAATAATTAAAAAAAAGAGGTATTCGATTACTGAAAGGTTCAAAATGGTCGAGCTTTATTTCAAGAATAATAATAACACCTCAAGAACTCGGAAACAGTCGTTCAGAATGGTCAGAGAATACCATTTGTACCAACTATAATTCATACGAAGAAGTTATTGCAAGAGTCAGTGTTTCTAAGAAATAAAAAAAGGACAAAACAAAGAAATGAAGAAAGGCAGCAACATACTACTTTATTTTCAAGAAAATCCAAGAAAATCTATCGGAGGCTGTGTCAGAGAAATTTAAAGCAAAAAAAATACCACAATTTTAAAATTAGGCCCCTTCAATATTCAATTCAAATATATTTTATTCACCATAGAAGCTTTTACAAGAAATACAAACTTATTGGGCTAATCAAGTAAAAATAAATAATAGTTATAGCTAACAATTGCAGTCCAGTCTTTAGGACAACTTACAACTAATACATTGCAAAAAAAAGTTGTATTGATGTCCTGACTGTAAAAATAGACAAAGGCGCAGGCACAAAAATATACAAACAAGACACGCATATTCGCAAACACGACATGACAGCTTTAATATAATATTACATTCACCATTAGAAGCTGTTAGGCTAGATAAAACAACTCAAAAAACAGGTATCATGAACAAATACCACAAAATGTCAAATATAATACAATAAGTACAATTTACATTACACAAAGTCATAACAAGCTTTTATAAATAAGTTTCCCTTAGTGCTCTAAAAATTCATCCACTGAATAAAATACATTCTCAATTCAGAAGTCTTTTATTTGATTTTTCAGGGACTTTTATTACTTAGATCTCGCATGAGAGTCTTAAACTTATTAAGACACTTGATACTCATATACACTGGAGATTTCTGAGACAGTGATGTTCGACAAAAAGGTAATTGTAAGTCATTTTTATTCCTAGTGTTATACTGGTGAATATAACTTTTCTTTTCATATCTGCTAAGATTCCTTAAGATGTACATAATAACTTGATAAATATAAATTGAGGCTATTGTAAGAAATCTAAGTTTTTTAAATAATGGTTTGCAAGATGTTCTTTTTTTTGCTATACATCTTATTATTTTTTTCTGGCAAATAAAAACCTTTTGTCTGCGTGCCGAGTTCACCCAAAAAATTAGACCATACTAAGGGTGAGAGTAAATCAATCCATAATATAACACCTTCAAAATATCTACAGAGACAGTACTTACAAGAGATCGTACACCATAACAGGATACACTTAATTTCTTACAAAGGTGATCAGCATGACACGTCCAGCTGAGCTTCTGATCGACATGCAAACCAAGAAGTTTTAAGGACTTAGTACTCTCTATTGACTTCCCTGCCACTCTTATTAATAAATTGTAATTGGCTGTTGAATTTTTTGGAAAAAATTCCATAAACCATGTTTTCTTCATATTGAGCTGTAGGTGATTGAATAATATGTACAAAATTCTTTAGAAGTTTTGATGCCCTTTTTGGAAAGAAGTTGTAGGTTTTCATAGTTAATCAACATATTAGTATCATCAGCACATAGAACCATGCGATCTGGTATTGTGCACAACTGTTCCATATCATTAACATATATGTTAAACAATAGGGGTCCCAGTATTGAGCCCTGCGGTACGCCAACCTTTTTAAACCTACTATCAGACTTGACCCCATCAATCACCACCACTTGCTTATGGTTTTCTAGATAGGATTTTATCCAAAAATGTGCTTTGCCTCGAACACCAATGGCGTATAATTTATTTAGCAATATTTCGTGACTGACACTGTCAAAAGCCTGACTCAGGTCATAAAAAAGACCCAATACGTGTTCTCTTCCATCTAGAGCTCTATGAATGAAATCTAACCAATTTTCAATAGCTGTCGCAGTTGACCTCTTTTTACGAAACCCATGTTGCATTCCACTTAATAATTTATGATATTCTAGGTAAGAAGTTAGTCTCACGGCAAATGCTGTTTCAAATACTTTGCGGTTTTGAATGCATCTATAATTGGAGATCCCAGAACTAGATCCCTTATTTTTAAATATAATGAAATAAATATAACAAAATAATAATAATGAAATAAAGAACAAAAAAGAAGACGACATAAATTTGTTCAAATCATAAGAGCAAGTTCTAATTAAGAACCAGATTAATTCAATAAAATTTTTTGGACCGATGAGGCGATATTTATCACTGCCAGTATTTATAATCGGAAAAACTGCCATATTTGGTCCTGCGGCATTCTGGGGTCTAGGTGTTAGCACCACCCCATAATATTGCGGCAGTAAAGGACTGTCTTCAAAATAATTATCAACTGTAGATTGGAAGATATGGAACTAGCAGCTGGCCCGCGAACATCCCAGGTCTAACGCCCATGGACACCTTCCTTTGGCGAAACTTGAAAGATACAGTTTACAGAGAAATAAATAATAACATTGAAGAAATTCAGAGAAAAATTGTTGAGAGCATTTCATTTGGGCTAGAAATTATAGATTTTTTTTGTTTTATGGTAGAATATAAGTTTGAATTTGTACCATGTTAAAATTACTGAGATATTTTCATTTAACATTTATCTTGTAGTAAAAAAAATACACCAAGCGGCTATTTTGAATTTTTGAAAAATGGTTGTTTAAACCAAATAAGGGATGTTGGATGACCCTGCACCTTTTTATTTCTTAACTTAAAAAATTAATTTATATATACTTACCACATTGAAATTAAAGAAGGGGATAAGGGTACGAATATTAATTTACAGGAAAAATAAAACACATGTCTATTTATTTAGAACTTAGCATACAAAGATCAACTTACCTCCCTCCCTCATCCGAGCGCTCACCCTGACCTGGTTACCGCCGCAATTGGAAGAGGCCCCACTAGAACTGGTACTAGACTTCCTGGCCCCTCTCAACCTTCTGCAAGTCGCCTCGTACAGTTCCTCTTTAGCTAAATTGTCTAATGATCCCCCGTGAGTGCCTCTGTAACAATCAAAGAAACAATATAACTTGTTCAAACAGACAAACAACAAAATTTCATGTAAATTTTTTACAGATTTGTACTCGAGAAAGAAATTGTTTTGATTTGAACCCAATCATACATTGTTAAAATTATTACTTGTTGGGTCTATTGTCATGTGGCCAATTTGGTTGATATGAAAGGGTGTTGTCACACAGTTTGTTACAAAATGAAAAAAATAATAAATTCCTATGAAAATATTTTTAAAGCTTCCTGACAACGTTTTGGAGGTAATCGAACAGGTGATAAATTCATAATTTATTTTGTCTTTCCAGACTGTTTGAACGTTGCAAATATTGTACCATTGTTTAAAGGGGATGATCAGAATGACCCTAGTAATTATCGACCTGTAGCGTTGTTGCCGACACTTTCAAAAATAGTGGAAAAGCTTGGAAACAAAAGAATTGTTAGTTTTTTAGAAAAACATAGCATTCTGAGATCAAAACAGTTTGGTTTCCAACCCAAAAAGGCAACGAATGATGCAACCTTTGCTTTTCTCGAAAAGTTATATTCAATTATATTGTCAAAAGCGTTTGACTGCGTGACTGAAATATCTCGACTGGATAAAGTCATATTTGACAGGTAGGTTACAGTCAGTAAATTATAACAATAAAATATCAGATCAACAACAGTTAAACTATGGTGTACCACCAGGCTCAGTACTGGGTCCAATTCTATTCTTGTTATATATAAATGACCTCTCAGATCTGGATATAAAAGGAAAAATAACTTTCTTTGTCAATGACGCAACAATTCTGTGAAACCATGCTGATCAACATACTCTGTGTGATATTATGACTTAAAAAAAAATAAGGAATAGTGTGACTCCAATAAATTGCGTTTTAACGTGTCAAAAACTAGCGTCGTTTAAATGTAATATAAACAATGTGTATTTGGAGAATAACCTAGTAAAAGAATTGGCCAAAAATAAATTTTTGGGTCTCCTTATTGACAGAAAACTAAAATTTGAATCTCATATTAAAACACTGACTAATAAGTTATCATCAAATTGTTATGCATTAAGAATAATATCAAGAGTTAGACAACCAAACAAGTAGAGATTCAACTTTGCCTTAATTGAATCGCACTTGCGGTATGGTATCTGTTCAAAACAACTTTTTCAGACTGTTTTTTTTTTGCTGCAAAAAAGAACATAAAGGTATGTCTGTGGGGCATAACCAAGGGACTCATGTAAGCCCTTCTTTTTGAAGGAAACTATTTTCACATTGGCATCTTCATATATTTTGGAAACTGCTTGCCTTATGCATAGGAAATATAGTGACGTTGTCCGTGTTAGGTAAACCAATTACAATATGCGTCAATCATATAATATACTTCTCCCGATTCCGTCATCTGCACAGATAGGGGACTCTCTCATTTATAGTAGTCGCCTATTATTTAACCATTTGCCATGCAACATTAGGCAGATATATTTTCTCGCCTCTTAACGATTAATGATCGTTGTTTTTTACTTTATTTACAGCTGCTCAGAAAAGTTGCACTGTACCATTGCCTAAGGTTTTTTAACCAAGAGGCTCTTCGCCATCCAAGTCATCCTTCACTATTTATTTTTCCCTATTTTTTAAACGGAGCATTTCATACTTATTAGGGTGATCTACTAAAATAAACGCTGTGCCTATTCGCACACGACTCCAAAAGCAATAAGGGTGTAGGAACTCGAATCCATAGGGTAAGTCCGAAGGTTGCTCTGTCAGTAAGCCTGGGCAATAACACCTCAATATTCCAAGCAAAAGTTCAAGGTATCGAAATGTGTGCTAAAATGTTGCTGGATCAACAAACAATACAAACAAACGATAAACATTTTCTCAGATAGTCAAGTGGCCCTTAAAGCACTTGAAGTGAGTCATAGTACATCCAAAACAGCACTTGTTGACCTGGGGAGCGTCAATAAAATCGACCTTATCTGGATACCAGGATATGCAGGTCTGTGGACTTTCTAGCAAAGAAAGGAGCAGAGAAGATTCGTGGGATCTGATCCAGCTTTAGAAGTAGCCTACGAAACGGCCAAGCGCGCAATCGTGGACTTGGTTGAGGAAAAGCTAATCTCTATTGGCTTGAACTGCCAGGTCTGTTTCATGTAAAGGTTTTTACCCCCTTTCCCATGAAAAAGAGGATAACAAAAAGTCTTTAAATATGAACAGAATTAAGCTCCAAACAGCAATAGACCTATACAATGGCCATTGTGGTCTAAGACATCACATGCACAGGATGGAGCTTGAAGATGAATCCGAGCGCCGCCTATGTATGGAGTATGATGAGACAGCCAGCCATGTGCTGTGTGGTGAATGCCCGGCAGCTGCCAGGATCAGATTCTCCATATTTGGTAGGTATATTGTGCTGCCCGAGGACTTAAACAATACCTCCTCAAATGCAATGATAAGACTCATTGAGGATTGCTTGGGGAGTGTAAATATAGGTGTGAGCTACATTAGACCACGGTCACAGTGGAGGGTCGGTTTGAAACACTCACTTTTTGCAATGAATACAAAATAAAACTCTTAAAGCAATTTTTCAACTATACTATTATACAGCAACACAACAGGTGTTTCAACAAACATCCATCTTAAACATTAAAAAACTAAAAACACTGGAACAAGTCAAACTAGAACTCGCTATTAAAATAAAACACTGAAGAACAATCTGAAAATTAAACATGTAAAGGACTGCTACAATTATGATGTTAGGAACAAGGGAAATACCAAAAAAGCCCAAGACTCTCCATTAATTAGGAGTACTGAGACTGTGAACAGGATACCAAAGAATATATTTGATATAGGAAACTTTAATAAAATGCACAATGAATTAAAACCGTATTTAATAAACACAAAATAGTTGTTACAAATGTATAAACACGGCCAAGAATATGTATACTATGATTGTATAAATTAATACTTTTTAGCTATTAGTTGTTAGCATATAAGTTATAAATAAGAGTACCTAATGTAAAATTTTTTTTAAGGCCCTGATAATAGTAGTTCATTACTGATTAGGGGTCAGAAATAAATGGATATCAAAAAAAAAAAACTTTTAACCTAACCTAGGGCGGCGCATCACATAGCCAAAGTATTTCAATTTTCAATTTTCTTTAATCAATTCTGTTTATTTATTCATAAAACTTCTTCATGGGTTACTTGTTCTGTTCAACCAATGCAGGGCACTTTTCTACACACTCACATTTGAAATGTTTCGATATATTTTAAAGTTCCCTCTGTCATATAGGAACACCTGCCCACGAAAGACATTACAAAATTGCTTTAGAGTAGGTAAAGATAATTATTTACAAAATTACATTTCGACTTACGAATAATACAAAAATAAAACCGTTATTGTCAAGATCTGAGAAAACCATGTATATCTCCAGATACAAACAAAATTCATAATATATCTGAAGAAATCAGTAAAAGGTATTTAAAAATATAAATGTTACAGAAATTCAAATCATTGTAGAAAAACCATAGGTCAGTTTAAAAAAATAAAATAAAATCATCTTTATTGTATGTAAAAAAAACAGTACAAAATTTTCACTCAAATTCACTTTTTTGCACGACTTTTAAAAACACGCTGTATATACACCATTTCGTATCTTAACAAATTCAGAAAGATACCACTTATTACCTGCCAAATGGTTCTTTTTTATTTCTTTAATAAATGAAAAAACTGACCTATTTACTGAATTTACCTAAAATTATCGAATGTCCACTTTGAGTGTTGCTTATTGTAGTTTGTCTGATTTTAGCGAGAAGGTCAAGACAATTGTAATATTTATTAGCTAACATGTTTTCAGTACTTTTACTTTCTATTATCGCCTTTAAAAGTTTTATTAGTGAATATTTTGTAAATTATTGTAAAATGACTCATACCGTTGAAATAAGTTATAATGTATATACCTCTCACTAACACTCCTTCCCATCAGCCCCGAGCTGGTTGGCCCTCCGTAGCGGCGTCCCCTGGGTCCCCCGCTGTGGCGCTGCCTGCGCGCCGCTGGGTTACAATGCCGTACCAATTCAGAGCCTCCCGCGGATGTGGCACGAGCGATGCGCTCCGTTTCTTCGGCCTCGAGAAGCAAATTCTAGAAAAAAAAACTTTGCTGAAAAAAGCAGTACAGGAGAAAACCATTATTATCAATACTACAAGAAAGTTTGAAGTGTTTATGATTGAGGGAGGCATTGCAAACTTGAGTGTTTGCCTTAACATAACATGTGCCTGGCGACTCTTGTGACGTGATAATTGTTCGAATGCAAAACTTATCGAAAACTATTTTGCTTAGTAATAGATAGAATATTGAAAAAGAAGTTTTCGAAAAAAAAACATTTTTCACACGACTTAACAAAACTTAACTTTTTTCACACATGAACAGTGTTAAATCAAGATAGGGGCCCAACGCCCAACCCCATCCTCCTGGAGAAATAAAATTCCTCCTGGGGCACTTTGATAAAATACTATTATCTGGAACAAATTAAGAATTTTGAAATATAGATTTAAATTCAAACACTTATAACTTTGTCTTACATGCCCAATCTTGAGTGATACATTTTCAGAGATTTCTTCTATATGCTTGTTTATCTCTTTGTCAAAAGTTATATCCAAGTCGTTTATTGTGTCCACTGACTCCAAAATATCATTTCCAATATAACAAACAAATATTATTGAATGACTTTACATTTAGTTCTTCGTCAAGACTTATTTGTTTAGCATATTTAGATAATTTCCCAAAATGTTGGTAAAAAAACTGCACCTGCACATGTACACTATAACTGCTACAATTTTCAATATCTATTTCGCCCCAATGTTAAATCAATAGTGCTTCAAATAACGAAAGTGCCTCAAGGTACAGAAGTCACAAGTAATTGAAATGCGCCTGCTGATTTTAAAGTTCTGCATTCAAAAAACTTATTTACAATATTGCAATCAAAAAAATATTTTTCAAAAAACCTTGCTGTAAAAAAGTATTTTTTAAAACAGATTATTTTTCTAGAAAATATGCACTCAATTTTTTTTTGGGCAAATTTTGCTATGTTTGAATCAATGATTTTTTCTTGGCATGCCCATAAACAAAGTTATTATTAAGACCAAAACAAATAATTTTTGATTAATAAAAATAATTAATATTTAAAATTATCACTTATATTACTAAACAAAAAATTAACTTCCTTAATTAAAATTTCCATAATATATTTTACAGTAAAAAAATATATTTAATACTTACATTAAAAAGTTCACTTTTTCCTTCTCTATCTTTGGGATTTTTGTAATTTATAGCTTCATCCAGCAAAGCTTTAAGTTCTCGATCATTTAAGTTTGTAAATTTGTCATCATTTGTCTGAAATTAAAAGTAAGGTTTAAGTGTAATAAGGAACAATGTGTGCTATTAGTGCACAGAGGTTTGAAATTATAAAAAAAAATATAATATGGTTTGTGACTTTTTTGGTCATAAGAATTTCCCTACAAAGTAAACTCAAACTCAAAATACTTCATTACCAATATTGTATTTAAATTAGGTTTTGTTGACAAAGCATAATAAAAATTAAATTCAAGTCTAGATTTCAGAAAAAAAAACAAAAAAAAGATAAACATAATAAAATATAAAAACAAAAACAAATACAAGTACAAGCACATGTAACACAGTACAGCTAAATATCATCTGTTTACACAAATATATATACCAAAACAAATGGTTTAAGCAATTGGGTCTGCATAAAATTTGGCAAGATATGTTTTATAGAAAAGAATATGGCACTTTAGGTTCTGTTGACAAAGCATAATATAAATTAAATTCAGATCTAGATTTCAGAAAAAAAAACAACAAAAAAAAACATAAACATTATAAAATATAAAAACAAAAACAAATATAAGTACAAACATATGTAACACAGTACAGCTAAATATTATCATCTGTTTACACAAATACACATACCAAAACAAATCGTTGGATCTGCATAAAATTTGGCAAGATATGTTTTATAGAAAAGAATATGGCACTAAGTAAAAAACAAAATTTACTGAGTTCCACATATCTCAGTTATGGATTTTCACCAAGTAAATAATGTGATTATTCTTGGGCTGTTATTGGACTTTCATTGCTTACCATAATGCATAAAGAGGTTTTGTGACAGTGTGGTAAGGAATTTATTGCAATAATGCCTAATATGAAATTTACTGTATTGCAGCAAACATCACTGATGTACTGTATGAACCAATGTGCAGCTTATTAGACTGTTATGTACCATACATTGTTTACTGCATTACAGGAACAAGCTTAGCTGTATCAGTAAGAAATTAATGCTGGTTTCCAGGACCCTGTATTGAAGAGAAAAACAAAGAGCTAGGATGTTTTATATAAAAAAATGGGATCTGCAAGATTCCCATTGATCTATACCAGTAATAGAATGAAAAATCTTCTTACCCAATACATGCAAGATATTCAACAAATGCTGTCTACTGAAACCCCAGAATGAAAATTCATATCTGAGATGGGATTCAAATAGAGAAAAGTAAACTGGTTACGCCAGGTTACTAGCTTTCTTGTTGTTTATAGCAAGAAGAGTCTTTCCTGACTATGAGTGTGGAAGATGTAAACAGAACCATATACAAAAAAAAATACTGAAGTAAAAGAAAATCAACTCCCACAGTGAACCTATGGATTAACATTATAGGAGAACGTATAGGGATAAATAGAGGAATATCTATTTTTCCACACATTTTGGGTTTCAAAATAATTTATCATAAATAAATTTTTTTTTTTGATAAAAGAATTGTTAAACTGATAACTTTGACAATTTTAAATTGTGATCTGCCGCATATTTGTGATTTGAACATTTTCTGTTAAGAATAATATGTAAAAATGAGGACTGTCAGCATATTTTTATATTTTTGAATTCTCCACTTTTTTTTTAATTGATTTATTGGTGCCCTGTAATTGAAATACATATAAATAAAAATAAAATTATTACAATTAAATATTATCTATGCAGAAACTAACTAAAACTAGATAAAAAACTTACCTACTACATGACACAAAAGGTAGAATTTTGATTATCGAGTAATCAGTCTTCCAATCCTACCTCACAATTAACAGTTTTGATATGTTCTTTAAATGATTTACAATTGGGATTTTTTATTTCATAAGGAATATTATTATAAACTATAGAACATATATATATATATATATATATATATATATATATATATATATATATATATATATATATACACAAAATGATTTATATTTTTCTGTTCGATGAGCAGGAAGTTGTTTTGATTTCCAGTATTTAAATTACAAATATTATTTTGAAATTAATTTTTTCATAAAAATAGTTTATTATTATTTATGAATAAAACAAGATAAGTGTATTTTGTGTCTAAATTCTAATTTAGTTAATTTAAATCTATTAAAAATTGGAAATATATAATCATATTTTGTAAGACCAGTTGCATACCTGATACAATTATTATGTAAAATTTGTAATTTATGTTTATCATTAAAACTTTTACAATAAACTGAATCAAAATAATCAAGGCCACCGAGAATTAAATAATTGACAAGTTTTAGTTTAGTGTTAGAGTTTAAAAAATCTTTAAAACAGTATGAAATTCATATTTTAAGAGAGATTTTAAGTATTTTTAACAATTTTTTTATATGGTCATTAGAATTTAAATTTTGATCAAAAATAACACCAAGATTTCTCATTGAGATAATTAAAGAAATAGTATAACTTTCATGAGTAATTTTAAAATTAGAATTGGTTTTTATTTCAGTAACTACTTTTTTTGGACCAATAAATAATAATTTAGATTTATTTACCTTCATTTTTAATCCATGGTTTTTAATGTTTTCACTTATATTAAAAAGGTCTTCATTTATTAAATTAACAAAATGTATTATATTTTCAAAATTAATTTACTTTATTAATTAATTAATTAATTAATCGACATGTCTTTTATTGAAACCTAAGTTTGGCTAAAAGCATCTTACAATTTAAAGATTCAAGAGCTTTAGCTATATCAAGTAATATTACATTAGTAGCAAATCCACTATCCCAATTTCCTAAACTATCCTCTTTTAATTTAGTAAGTAATGCTGTAGTGCTAAATTTTTTTCTAAAACCAGATTGATTATCTGGTATTATATTTTATCAATTTATTATTAATCATAAAAGCTACATATAGAGAATATAAGAATGGTCCTAAAATGGACCACTGGGGAACCCCCCTGCTTATAGGAATGTAATTTGACTTTTGAGATTTTTAATCCTTCCTAACATCATCACAATAAGCTCTCTCAGAAAAATGTACTTCCAAAAATTTGACTGAATTATTTGACAGAGCAAAATAGTAGAGCTTACCCCTGAGCTTAACTAAGATCAGTTTATATTTATCAATGTATGTGTAATGAAATGAAATAATTTATTAGCAAAAACTGCTATGTGTTAAAACAATAAAACTAACAAAAAATATAAAATTTAAAAATTTTCCAAAGAAACCAGTAGTTTTTAATACCCTATATACTTAATTTCCTAAACTCATGAAGCTACTGCTGTTTTTACATATAGCACATACAATGAAATCATTTCATTTCATAAATATTTGCCCTTGTTCTTATTTCATAAGAATGCACTTCAATATTATACATTACTCTGGTAAAATCCTAATGACAATCTTCAAAACAAATATGTACTAAACATAGTTAATCCTTGAATAATTAACATAAAATTTAAAGTCGATAACATATTCGACAACCTGGTGTAATATTCAACCAAACAATCAATATTACAAATTTAAATTTAACATATTTTCAATAAGAACAAAAAAAAACTGGATTAAGCCATCATAATAAAATATTACGTACTACTAAAAAAATTAAAAAATAATAAAAATACATATTAATAATAATGAATCCAAAACCAAATGATTCAATCAAATCTCTCCTGTATATCTTTTTGTTTTAAGAAACAAATTCCTTTATTCAAGTAGTAGTATGAAATACTAGTCTTAATTATTAGTTGAACCCAAGGAAATCTCCCAAGCAATACTTATTGGTATTGGTATCGGAGAAAGAGATAAAATATTCCCAAACCTGCAAAGCCTACATAATTTATATTAAAATATAATGTAATTAAATTTAAAGAAGTCTTTTAAGAGAATAAGAAGAATTTTATTGTAAATTTATTAAAAGAATGGTTCATTATTTATTGAAACTGAAAGCGAGTTAAAGGTTTTAGCTGGTCACTTATAGAGTTATGTAATGCAATGTTAGTCCTGACATTACCAAGGCGAATATTATTAGAAGTTCTTATATTATGGTAATGAATTTGGTTAGCATGTACTATTGAGGTATTGCACTTTTGATTATTAGAGATTATTCAATATTTTGACTGTTCAAATCTCTAGAAGGCAAAGGGATAATTGAGATTAAATAAAATCTTTAAAACTTTGTGTTGAAGTATATTAATCATTTGGAAGGAGGTTACACCCCAGGTTCCCTATATTGGTGTTAAATACCTCCTAACAGATAGGAAATATGCATTGTATATTTTATGTATGGCATTATTACTTATAAAAACTCTAAATCTGGTGATAGCTCCTGTAAGTGGGATTATTTTATATTTGATATGGTCTATGTGTGCACTCCAATTTAGTTTATCATTAATAATAAGCCCTAAATACTTAGTCCTATAGATCATTTCCAGATCAAAATTATTTATTCTTATCCTAAAATTAATTAAAATTTCTATTGTTTAAATATCATAAATTATGTTATGTCCAAATTTATTTTTAAATTATTTTCTAGAAGCCATTTATAATATATGCAGTTTAATTTAGTTTAATCTAACCTAACTCATTTTAATTTAGTTTTAATTTTTTAGTGACAGGGATTGCTGGGGCTTGTTTTTCTGTTTGTGTTTTTTTTGGTGGGTTTTTTTATGTTACATGTTCTTTATACAGTAGTTGACGTTCCTACTATTAGTGGATATTATTTGTGATTCCGTATATTTGCATTTACATTTGTATTTATTTTGTAATTTTGTAATTAGTTTTTTGAGCTAAATCAACAATTCAAACAATTGATCTAAATCACTATTTACAATATATTCCAATTCAGCAGTACTGCTACCTCCATACAATAACACTGTGTCATCTGCAGTGTGTAATACTGGGCCACCAAGCCTGATAGCTGCAAGTGTGTACAGTAATGGCCCCAGAACTGAGCCCTGTGTCACTTTATTGGTTAATTTTGTACTTGAGTTGTCATTAATCGCCACATACTGAGTCCGATTCAATAAATATGATTTTATCAGACCCAGCATTTAACCATAAAAACACATTTTTTCTCTAGTTTGGACAACAATTCATCACTAACCACATCAAATGTTTAACGCAGATCCACAAAAACGCCTGCTACTATTTTTTGAGGTTATCTAGTAAGTAACTAACTAACTCCACAGTAGCACTTAATGTACTACTGTTTTTTAGAAATCCATATTGAAAAGTATCAGTATTTACATTTCTCAATGAAGGAGAGCATTCTATTTTTTATGACACACTCAATGATCTTTGAGAGTAAAACTTAGCGATGATATTGGTCTGTAATTTGTCATTTGCGATTTTGTCCAGTTATCTACAGACTGGCAGATTTTAGCTATTTTAAGTTCATTAAGTTCATAGGTTCATTCATTGTTGATCCAAAGGTATTTGTATTCTTTTTGTTAATTTGATTGTTTAGCTGATTTAAACAGTTTACTATTATATTTTGTTAGGCCGTGGTTGATATACATTGGCTCAGCTATATTGTAAGTTCCGATATCTGTGTTCATCAATTTTTTTGTCTTCGTTACTTTTAAACACAACTTTGATTGGTGGCAATTTAATTCAGGCCGTCTGGATATTTGCCAGTTTATCAATCACAGAATACAATTTTTCTCTTTCATGAAAAGGATTTCCTTGGATTATAATGTTGTTGTTCAACTCTTGTTCTTTACTGTTCATATGCTTTTTCATAATATTGATTTCTTTTCTTAGCTCTTCATTTATCTTGATTTGGTCTTCATATTTTTTAAACAAGTTATTATATTTCTCATCCATTAATTTTGACATGACACCTCCTATTGTGTAATTGTCTTTCTTAGTGAATTTTGCTGAACTTGAGTTCTTGCCACCAACAACTTTGCAGAATTGTTTGTGTTTTTGCATATGTTGCATCTCCAGGGTAAGTGACTTCAATTTTTCCAACCTTTTGTAGGTTATCTTTGACATATTAAGACATTCTTTATTCTCTATTAATTTCAATAATTTAATTAGTCAATTTTGTGAATGCAAGACATTCACTGGTCAATAGTAACTGCTAGTCAAGTGTTAAAAATGATGTACAATACATCAATTGATTCATTGTTACCCTATTACAATGAAAAGTTCAAGATTTCAAAACTTGGTAGGGAATAAAAAAAATATTCGGAAAGCCCTAATAGGTACTATTTTTTAATAGCCTAATTAGAACCTTTTATATTGGCAGGTAAACAATTTTATTGTGGGGCGGCTAAAATGGGTCCATTTTAAAACGGAAAAATTACCTAGACTGGGTTGTTTACAATATTAGACATAAAATAAACGTTAAACATCACTCTTCTGCTGCTTTCGAATTGAGTGGTTCTCTGTGTATCGATAAGCAAGTGTATGTGAAGACGAGAAAGTCGAGTCAAACGCACCGAAGTTGCAAAATTTCTCCTGACAAATTTTGTTATATTTATGGAGAATTTCTGGTGCAATCACAAGCCAGGCCATTTTCCGAAAATGTAAAAAAAGCCTACTTTAAATATTTTGGTGTGTTAATTGGGGATCAAGATAAGCGGTGGGCTCCCCATGTGTGCTGTGTTAGTTCTAGTGTATCATTGGTGTAGTGGATGAAGGGAAAGAGAAAAAGTATGCCTTTTGCAGTTCCAATGGTGTGGCAAGAACCCACCAATCATTCTGACGATCGTTATTTTTGGCTGACAAAGACTGAAGGTTATTCCAAAAAGGGAAAGCACAATATAGTATATATCCAAATTTGCAATGTGGCATACGACCTGTTCCTCAAAATGCAAAATTACCAGTGCCGATTGCGCCTTTAAATTGGCAAGCTATTGATTTGGGAGATAATGGAGATAACACATCATCAGGCAACTCAGAAGAACAGTGCACCAATCCCACTTTTACCACAGGTCCCAGTTCTGCCGAGCCACATTTGATTGTTCAAAGTGAATTAAATGATTTATTACGTGATTTGGGGTTATCCAAGCAACAGTCAGAACTTCTGGGTTCCCTTCTTAAGGAATGGAACCTACTGGCAAAAGAAACAAAAATTATCAATTTCAGAAAAAGAAATGCTATGTTTTCTGAATTCTACAGTACGGAAATATCGTTGTGTGCATGTACTGATATAGACAGCTTAATGCAATAACTTGATATTGAACATTCTCCCTGTGAGTGGCGCTAGTCCTAGACTCATCTAAATATAGCTCTATAACAGTTGCCCATTCAGTTGCAATGAAAGAAAATTATGAAAATATGCGCACGATTTTGGATAAGATAAGATATGTGGGGACCTAAAAGTTATAGCGATTTTAGTGGGACTTCAGGGGGGATTTACAAAATATTGCTGTTTTCTTTGTTTATGTCCTTTTGCCTCCTCTTCACATTACACTTGGGCTGATGAAAAACTTTATGAAGGCTTTGAATAAAGATGGTGATGGATTTAAATACCTAAGACAAGTCTTTCCCCAGTTAAGTGATGCCAAATTAAAAGAAGGCATTTTTATTGGGCCACAAATCAGAAAATTGCTGAACGATGTCAATTTTATGGAAAAACTTACCAGGCAGGAAATCAGAGTGTGGAATTCATTTGTATGTTAATGTAGTAAGAGGATATTTAGGCAAGAATATGAATGAAAATTATGAACAATTAGTTAATAAACTCTTAGATGCCTATAAAGCGCTTGGTGCCAGAATGTCATTCAAAATTCACTTCCTCCATTCCCATCTGTCATTTTTTCCAAAAAATGTGGGAGCTGTTAGTGACGAGCAGGGTAAAAGGTTTCATCAAGATATCAAAACAATGGAAATTCGGTACTACTGTTCGTTTTTGAAGAGAGAACATAGGATACCTCATAAACAGAAAAAAATAAAGTTTAATTAGTGTTTTAAGTTAATATTTTTCTCGTTTGCTTTTCTCTTAGATGTATGGTATGTTCAATAGGCGAAAACTGTAAACATAGTCAATAAACAGGGTTAAGAATTTTCTGAAATAATTTTTCTATAGATATTAAGTATCGTAACATTCGATATGGCTCTAGAACTCTAACAAGAAAACCCTACGTGCTATAACTTTCTATTTGTCATTTTCGTATTTGGATAGGTCCATTCTATTAGATTATGCTATTCTGATTTGTGTTACAACAAAAAAATGTTTTTTGTCGGCCAGTGTAATTAATTTGAACTTTTCTTTCTTACATGTTTATTACTACTTGTTTGACTTATAAATTGTAATAAAGACATTATTATATATAACATAGAAAAGTCTATAACATTTTATCCAAAGCTTGTGTATAAATTATTAACTTAGCTAAATAACTTTATCAAAGACTTTTAATGGTCTAGGCATTTTTTCCTATATATCTTCTGTAAAAATATAGTCTTTAATTTATGTCATTATATACCCATAATAGAATTAAAACTGGTAAGCATGCAGCAATTAACTAAAGATAATAAAAAAGCATCAAGCAAGATTTTTAAATTTCTTATGATGCTATGTGTATGAATCCACATAAAGAAACAATAACTGTTGTTTTTTTCCTCTATAAATATCTTCAAATTATTTATTATTTAACAACTTTTCAAAATACTTAATGTTAAGACTAAAAATACCATTTTTATTTCCTAATAAACTTACTACTAGATGAGTATGAATGAACATATGTTAGTGCTAATATTAAACCAAGTGCAGAAATGACTTTAGAATGTGATTAACAAGTAAAAAATTGTTGTTGATAACATTTTTATGAGAAAGTGAATGTGGCTATAAAGTATTCTCAAAAACTGTTCTATATTTTGGACAATAACTATCTTCTTTTTGAAGGATTTAGGATTACTTAATCATCTTGAGTCATTTGGTAAGAAATTATAAAACTTAGGTGCTAAACAACTCAGAAATCTTAAATTTTTATTAGCATTACTAGCTGGAAGTCAAGTGTATTTTAGATTTACCTCTAGTGTTATAAGTATGATTGATATATATCTGAAGTTTAGATTTTTTATGTACAAAAGTACACGCACATGGTGTGTATAAAGAACATACATTAAGAACGATCTCATCGACGGGATACTCAATGAGGATATCTTATTAATGAACATTAAGAATGCTCTGGTCTCCTCTGAGATTGTTTAATAACTTGGGTACCGTCTTTTTTTAAATATAACTTTTAGAATACAGTTTTGTATAAAATTTAACTGCTTTAGAGAATTTTCATAATTTATTTTTTATTTAATCATGTTTTAGCAATAAATGCTTACAATCAACATAACAATATCTTAAACTTAAAAGAGCATTATTTTTATTTCACACATAATTTGCCGAGGCACCTAGATGTTAAGAAAATAGTAACATCTGTATGTGCATGTATCATAGATTAATATTAATAGATTAAATATTTTTGACATCATATGTTCAAGGTGGATTCAGTATTCCTACTCTCCCAACTATTATCAGCTGGACAAACCCTTGGAAGAGAGAAAACCCTCAGCCTACTAAAAATTTACATTCTTCTTTTTTTGATAACATGTGTCTTTTTCCTAGATGACATCCTCAATGACATCTGGAAATCAATAATCAATCACATCTTACTATAGTTAATATTTATTGATTAAGCAAGGAAAAATGAACACCATGTTAAAACCATTAAACATACAGAATTTAGAATATAGGACAACAAACAGAAATTTCAACTAAGTTACAAGATAAATTGCATTTGTACATGAAATATGAGACTATGAGGTCAATAAAAATATAGAAGTTTAGAAATTGTAGACAGCATTGCTAATTTCAATAAAGTGTTATTAATACCTATTACTCCCACCCACACGACCATGTAACGAGGCGCCAAGTTAAAATATTAATTTTAGCAGCCTAAACAAAGAAGCTGGAAAGGAAACTTGTGAAAATCAAAATTAAAAATTGTTATGGCAATTTTGAGGAATATACACACTATGCAAATAAAAACGTAAATTTTATTGAAAACTAACAAGGTTATAATTGAAAAGACCTTGAAACCTCTGGGATGGGACTGCAATTTGGTACACAAAAACTGCAAAATGCCAGTAATGATAAAAAAAGAAACAAGAACATTGAGTAACAATAAATTATAAACGATTTTACGATCGCCACCAGTATGTTTTCTTTAAAAGGAAATTGGGGTTAAATATATTGAAAATAAGGAAAATTAAAATTAAGCTTACTGAGCAAAAAAACACAAGATCATTGAATTTAAAAAACTGCGTTAATATTGGTACTTACTTTCTCATCTTTCTGGGGCTCCTTGGGCTTGTCTTTACCTTTGTCCTGTCTGTTTTTATCGGGGGTTTTATCATTATCAGGCAATGGGGCCATGTCCAAAAAGCCCAATTACACAAAAATAAGTCTTCACTTAAAACGGGAAAAACCTATTTAAAATGTATTTGGGGCATGTTCACGATCATCCCGAAAGCACTACACGTTCCCAAAAAGTTTTCCCAAGACGATGTATTGTCTATAATGCCGAAATGTTCGCAAAAATTAGGAAAATCACATTTTCGCCATCCGCCATTATCATTAGACAAATTTCTAAAAGTGACAGTAGATGTGACACGTGACGACATCAAACGGAGAAAGCATGAATTTCGTATTATTAATTTTTTACATTTAAAATTTTTGGTTATTCCAAGAATATATTGGCTTTATATAAGACAACTAATTCAATTTTAAGCTTGCTTAATACGCTTTTAGCTATTGATAAATTAAACCTGATAAGATAAGAGATTTACTCTAATAAAAATTATTTAAACGGGACAAGGTTATCTATAGGCAACCAATAAAACATTGCTATTGGAGCAGTCAGATTATCAATATTTTCTTGAATTTCCCTAAATTGGGTCGAAAATCTATCAGAAATATTAAACTCCATTTAAAACATAAATATATTTTTTTACATGCTACAACACCGACTTTTTCTCTCAAAAGAATTGAAACTATCCCTAATATTATAATATCCTTTTTCTTCACAGTTCTGCAAATTACACATTTTATATGCATTTAATTATATACATTTTAGTAATGTGGCAACGACGTCAGAGCTCCCAGCTCAGCTGTCAGCTGCCAAAAAATTGCAAGCCGGTTGTCAAGTAATACTGGACCTGATTAAAATTTTATCAATAAATCGAAAACAAGAATAATCAACTTAAACAATTAGTGATAACTACATCATGTCTCAAGAAAACGAAGAAAATATTTTCTTTTTTGTGCCAAATATCATTGGTAATGTAAAATCTAAATACAATTACAGATCATCTGAAATGTTATAAAAACGTATTGTTTATTTTAAATGACTTCGTTTATTTTAGGATATGGGAGAATAATATTGGCAGTCATAGCATTCTACTTTATGCCTACAAACCATATAATAGCTTCTGTTTGCTATATAGTATCCGCTTTACTGGATGCATTCGATGGTCATGCAGCAAGGTACAAATTTTTTTCTCTGCCTCAAATGAAAATTCTATTTATTTAAAAATCACTTTACATTGGCAGGCAACATCCATATCCTAATACTTCTATAGAATCGACTAAATTTGAGTGAAAAAGTTATTGATTTTTGCTTTGTAACTGGGTTTCGTATTAGTCTAGTCACCAGTTCCAGAGTGAGGTCATACCTATTTAAATTAAAATCCTTATTTTTGGTTTTTTCATAAAAATTTTTAATCATTATTTTGTATTATAAACTAGAAGTTTTGTTAATTAAAATAGTTTGTCTAAAACCTGTAAGAAAATGTGTAGTCATATAACAGAGTCAGACTGACTATAAAGAAAAGTTTTTTTTGAACAATTTTAGATACTTCAATCAAGGAACAAAATTTGGGGCTATGCTGGATCAGTTGACCGATAGATGTGGAACCATGGGACTTGTTGCTGTCTTGGCTCATTTGTACCCTAAATACATGTTCCCTCTATTGCTCTCTATGTGCATTGATATAGCTTGTCATTGGATTTATCTTCACTCGTAAGATTTTATTTAATATCAATATTGTGCAGTGTGTTCTTAGTGTTTTATTCAAACGGCATCAATGTTTTATCTATGAAATTGGATTACAATAAAATTAAAATATATGTTAAAAATTAGTTTTTATGAATAATGCAATTCGATTTTAAAAATTATAGTTGATTAAATGTTGAAATCTATTTTTAGGAGTGTTTTGCAAGGAAAACAAAGCCACAAATTTATAGACATGTCTGAAAATCCAATCATGAATATTTATTACACAAATCGAACTGTGCTCTTTTTCACGTGTGCTGGGAATGAAGCATTTTTTGCAGCCCTTTATCTATTGTACTTCACAGAAGGGCCTATAGGTAAGTTCTTTTGATCTGTTGTTAAAATAGTTCATGGTTCACATTGTCTATGGTAAACATAGGTATAAACAGTAAACACCACAATGTTGCAAGAGGGATTCTCTATTTCTTTTTTTTTATACATAAATGCATTATAAAGGTTAGTTCTATAAGAGACAATTTCATATATAATTATTGATTCACCTTAAATAAATAATAATCTGAAAATTTGAAATTAGTATCCCCTGCTGGAACTACTTTATCTGCCAACACTAAAATATCAATGTAAATAATCTAGCATTTTTTTTGTATTTCAGTTGCAGGACTATCACTCTTCAGAATCATTTTGTACTTGACAGCTCCTGTCATGTTGGCCAAAACATTTATTTCCCTTCTGCATTGCATTGTTGCATCCAAGAATCTCTCAATTATTGACATAAATGAACGCAAACAGCTTTTAAAGAAAACTGAGTGAGATAACCTAAATGTTTCCCAGTTGTCTTTAATTGGATAAAACTGAAGAACATATTTTAAAATTCGTTTTATCCAGCTTGACACAAGAGAAGAAATTATTCTGGATATTTAAAACAAATAATATACATGTAGACCAAATACTTATAACTGTATGTAAATGAAAAATATTTATGCATGCTTTATTTGAAACTATCCAGTGTTGTGATGTCCTTAATGTATTTTATATGATAGAATTATCCAAATGTTACCAAAAAAGCCCTCTGTGTTAGTTTGTAGGAAATTGTGTACTTAAGGTGGATTTAAGTAAGTTTTAGGAATAACAAACTTAGTGCAAATTGTTTTCTTTTTAAACATGTTAAATATATATATCCACCTTTATATCTTTAATTTTGTTTTGAATAACAATCTTAGTTTAAAACAATGATATTAATTTGATCTTTTTAGGGAATTAATATATGTGTTAAAAATTTGGCTAAAAAGCACTACCTAACTACCTCCAAAAAATTTTTTTGTTAACTTTGTGATGTTAAGCATTTTTAGTAACTAAAAAATTACTATTTTATTATTATATTTAAAATGATAATTTATGTAAATAGTTTGTATTTACTTGTATAAGAATATTTATAATGTTTTTTGCAATATGTAAGTGCAAAAGACATTAAAAAAACATAAAATCCTGTATATGTAGTTGTTTTTTTTTTATTTAATAGTTAAGGTATTGAAAATATTGGTTCTTTATATCTCATCAAAATAACAGATAGGTGTTTCAAGAACCTTGAGAACTTTTATTACCAGTTTTTAACAGAGATAAATATAACCTGAGAGCTCATTAAATGATATAAATAAAAAAAAAATTATTTTTTCATATAATAGTCTTATAAACAGACATATATTTCTATTGTTTATCCTCATAATGTTCACTTGAGTGTGAGTTAAACTATTGTTGAATTAAAAAAATAGACCACTAACTTTTTTGCAGTGGTGGCTCATGGCTAACTTTTCAGGTGGGTCAATATATATATATATATATATATATATATATATATATATATATATATACATACATACATATATACACCTAATTTCCTAATTATTAGATTTTACACCACAGAGTCAGCTGAAAAAAATGTTCAAGTTTCTTTGGTGCCGCTGTTGACCAAAAATTTGCCAACGTAAGCCGTATATTACCTATGAGCCCCTATGCGAATTCAATTGGGAAAAACTTGCCTCCGTTTATAACCACCAAAATATAAATTATTTATTATTTTCTATTTGGCAATATTTATTGGGGGGTCATTGACCTAATGGAGATGCTTTTTTAGTAATTTTCCAGTAATCACAACTTTTGAACAAAATATGCTATTTCTTTCAGAAAAGATTATGTGGTTGTATTTATTCAATGTCTAAATTTGGTATGTACAGGGTACATAACAAAACTGATTTTTACTAAAACTTTCTTTTGCCCAGGAATTATATATACATAGATTTTTAATTTCTTTTTGAAATACATCAAAGTAATTGGTATGACATATGCCAAAGGGCAATTTCTCAAAATTTCGATACTTAATTTAAACATACACTATCCAATGTAACATTCCAAATGGTATGTCTGAGTGGTAAAACAAAATAAATATAAGAGTACATACATATATAAGTATAAAATATTAAAATAAACCTTAAGGTAGAGAAGTATAGTGATAACATACGACGGTATTTAAAGATTGGATAAACTGTTTCAAGTGTAGGAAATGAGGTCATGTTAGAATTTTTTTTTAGCACAGTTGTCTACAAAAGTCCCTAGGTTTGGCTCTATAAAGGTATCTTACCACTCGTTTTTGCGGGATTAAGATTAAATAGGTTTTAATTAAACACACCCCAAAATGCAATGCCATATCTTAGATGAGATTCTATGAGGGCGTGATGGACTGTTTTCTCTATGTTAGGACCAAGTTTGTTCACAAACTTTAACCACATAATAACTAGAAGCTATTTTTTTACTCAACTGCATTTTCAAAACGTAGTTTGCATGCAGTTTCGGTATATTCTTCCAGTGGGGAATCGACGATAGCCAAACCATCTACACTAGACTTAATAGCCAATTTCATGAGTCAAAAATGTTTATTTATTTATTTTTATTTCTTTTAAATACAATATCCAACAGGCTAGCCAATTACAGTATAAGGAAAAAGATATACATACTAAACTTAACATGAAATATAAAATATATAACAGTACAACACATAAAGACAAAATTTACACTTTTTGGGCAAAAAAAAGTAACTGTTAAATTTTTAAATTAGAATATAAATAAAAAACGGGGTTGAACAATGAAAATTAAAAATGAAGTTAAACAAACATTCTTCTAATATGTTGAATGCTGCAGTGTAAAATGCCAATACTATTTTCAATTTTATTGCAGTTTTTTGAAATCTGGTATACTGGAGAAGATATAAGGATGTTTGTTCGTGGAACTGGGGTTTGAATAATGCTCAAGCGTCTTGCTTCCAATCTAGGCACTCTAAATCTAATACAATTGAGCAGATGGATACAATTAATCTTATTGTTTAATAATTTATACAAAAATATAACCGAGTTACATGATCGTCTAGCCGCTAACTCCGTAAGGCCGAGCCTAGCTAGTAAATCTTCATGAGGACATCCAACAGCCGGCCACACACCATCCAATATAAAGCATCCAGTTTTAAGGAATTTACGGTGAATTTTTTCAAAGCTAGAAATATGAGTCTGGTATTGTTGGACACCATACGACAGAGGCGTAGTCAAATTTCGAGTAAAGAGAAAGCAGTGTAGTGGGCTGTTGAAACTCCCTTGAATTACGCAAAATAAAGCCCATTCTTCTTTATGCATTTATCACTGTGTCTTCAGTATGGTTAATAAATGTAAGTTTTGAATCGAAAATTACTCCAATCACAGTAGATATTGCTAGCACATTATCTATGGCATAATTATGCTCAATTAGTTGTGATTTCCTCGAAAAAGCCATGACATTACACTTTAAGGATCTAACGGCAGTTTATTTTCAGTACACCACGTACCAACCAAGTCTAAACAGTTTTGTAGTCTATAGGCATCGTCAGGAGAGCGAATCTCACAAAACATTTTAAGTCCGCATACAGCAAACATTCGACCTCCAATCCAGAGACAGTGTCATTAATGAACATATTAAAGAAAAGTGGTCCAAGTATGGACCCTTGCGGTACCCCCGATGTCTGTACAAATCTCTCAGACCAGTGGCGGCTCGCGGGTGAAAAAGTAAGTGAAGTGCAAATGAAGCAAGAAAATATCGCAATAATTTTTTTTCCAGAATTTTTTTATGTATGGAGGGGTAGAATATTTTTTTGCGACTTACCTAAATTTTGTATACTAAATCAATTCTCCTATCCTTCATAGCAGCAAATTTATTTATAACATCCTCATAAAATGAGTGAAGAAAGGTATCTATAGTTGTGGTAAAGCCCAAAAAAGATCAGGCTAGTGCTGAAACGAAAAAAGATATACGTAAACAAGTGAGTCCTACAAACCTCAAGGTAACGAAATTTCGAGAGGGGTATAATGGCAAGGTGATTATAGGTTGTGAAGACAAAGAAAATACTACTATGCTAAAATCTCAGTTACAGGACACACTGGGTCAAAATTATGTCATAGAAGAACCACGCCTAAAAAATCCGAAGTTGAAAATTGTTAATATTAGCAAGGATGATGTCAGTATTGAAGACTCCAATAGTGACATTATAAAAGAAATTGTGCGGCATAATAATTTAGATAGTGATTCTGATTTCAGTATGGAGGTGTTAAAAAAGTCAGTAAATAGGTATCAAAAAGTTGATCTTATAGTAGAAACTAATCCAAAGACCCATAATGTGCTCTTAAAAAGTGAAAAAATTAGAATTGGTTGGTATAGGTGTTCTGTATTTAATCATATCAGCATTTTACAGTGCTATAACTGTATGGGTTTTGGACATTATGCCAAGGACTGTGAAGCCCGAAAAGTATGCTCCATATGTTCTTCGGAAGATCATTCTTATAAAGATTGTCAGTCAAATGTTAAAAAATGTGTGAACTGCACCAAAACACAAAATATTAATACAGATATTCACCATACATCTCTTGATAAGAAGTGTCCCTACATGTTAAACATCATTGATTTTCAAAATAAAAAGATTAATTATTTCTGTGAATCGTAAATACATACAAACAAATTATGAATAATGGGTGCAATTCTTTTGTTTTTGGTGTAGCTCACTTAAATCTTAGATCTATATTTACTGGTTTTCATGAGTTTGTAAATATTGTGGATGCGGGCAGTTTTGATGTTGTGGCAGTCAGTGAGACATGGCTAAGTGCTGCTGTTTCATCGGACACAGTGCAAATGGAAAATTTTAATTTTTTTAGATGTGACCGATTTGAAGGTAGGGGTGGCGGCGTGGGTATGTACGTCAGAAATAACTTTCAATGTGAATTGCTACCTTTTGTTATGCCCCAAAATATTGATGGTTTGGAAAGTCTTTGGCTAAAGATTAAAGTAAACTGCAGGATGTCTATTGCAATAGGCGTAGTCTATCGTACCAAAAATAATATCTTGGATTGTGTACAAGCATTAGATCAGTTTTTGCCTCAAGTATTGATGTCATATGAGCAGGTTGTCGTTTTGGGAGATTTCAACATTAATATGATGCCAATTAATATGCCAAATCCTATGTCTGATATGTTTGACACCTTAGGTTTTTCACAGGTCATAAGTGAACCAACTAGAATTACACAAACAACCTCCTCCTTGCTTGATCCCATTTTTGTTACAGCTTCTCAGAGTGTGACTTCCGTGGGTACTGTGAACGCAGATGCTATTAGTGACCATAGGTTAACATTTTGTAGGATTAAGATTTCATCTGCAAAATGTCCTCAAAAATTTATTACCTACAGAAGCTTTCAAAACTTTAATCGAGATAATTTTTATAACGATCTACTGAATGTACCTTGGAATGATGTTTTTCATATTGAGGATATTGAGGAAAAGGTCATATTTGTCGAGTCTCACTTAATGGCACTTTTTGGTGAACACGCACCTCTTAAAACATCCCGTGTAAGCAAACCTCTAGCCCCTTGGTTAACTCCAACTTTAAAGGCTTTAATGAATGAAAGAGATAGGGCGTTGGCAAGATATAAGAGACTGAAGACTGAACAAAAAGGTGAGACAAATCTTATTATAAAATACATAAAGAGAGTTCCTAGAATAATTCAAGGTGATGTCTCAAAAAAGCAGTAATAGCCCCCTTTGCCTCTCTCACTCTTCTATACCAATATTAGCTCCCTTCTATCTAAATTTGATGAGTTTTCTGCAGAAATCAGAAATTTGAAACCCGACATAATACTTCTAACAGAAACGTGGCTTAACTCCAGAATCACAGATGCACTTGTTCAACTGCCTCAGTATATTTTGTGGAGAGAGGATAGGGTGGGAGATAGAAAGGGAGGGGGTGTGTGTATCTATGTTAAGGAAACAATTCATGGTTATAAAGCAGAAACTATTAAACAGAATGCTGATGAGCTTAGAAATAGTATTATCGACTCAGTCTTCATTAACCTGAAAATAAGATCAACTGAAATATTACTAGGTTGTGTCGTATCGTCCACCATCATGTAATAATGTTGTTAATCAGAGCCTGTGTGATGTCATAAGTGGTCTGTCTGAATATCGTCAAAATGTACTTCTTTTTGGGGATTTTAATTATCCCCATATTAATTGGGCTGGCTCGCAAGTCCAGAGACCATGCAGTATGTCTGAACAGTTCCTCATGTCATATCAGGATAGCAATCTTCATCAGTTGATTACTTTTCCAACAAGGTATCGTGACAATAACATACCATCATTACTTGATTTGATGTTGGTGTCAGATGAAAAGCTAATCACGTCTGTCACGGGACATAATCCTATTGGTCTCAGTGATCACATAACTGTAGTGGTTCATATGCAAATAAACTTAGTCCCAAATATTGCTACCAAACCAGAAAGGCGAAATTATTGGAAGGCCCAGTATGAAATAGTGAATGATCACCTTAGGAACACAGAGTTAAATCCAAACATCACAAAATATCAGAATTTGAAAAATATCACTGATAATATAATTGAGAAATACATACCATTGGAAAAACCAAAAGAGATTTTTGGGAAACCGTGGATTACAAGGCAGCATACGAAATCCATCAATCAAAAGCGTCGCCTGTGGCATAAGTATCGGAATTCCAGAAATGCAGATGATTACTCTGTTTACCAAAGAGCAAAAAACAATATAACCATGTCAATGAGAGAAGCGAGAAAAACTTTTGAGAATGGTCTGGTCGATAAGGGACCTAGAGAATTCTACCAGTTTGTGAACAGTACCCTCAATTCCAAGTTGCAGTCCTTTACACTGAAGGATAGCAATGGTTGTGTAACATCAGAGTCAAGCCAGGTGGCTGAAATTTTTGCAAAACAGTTCCACCAAACCTATACAAGAGAGAGCCTCGCAAATATTCCTCTACTTCCAGAAGAAACTAGGTCTGGGCCATCTAGTGAAAACATAGAATTTACAGCAGAAAAAGTTGGAACTGCATTAGAAAAGCAAAAAATTCACTCAAGTCCAGGCCCTGATGGTGTATCGCCGATTCTTCTAAAAAACTGCACAATATCTATAAGTCCTCTACTTGCAGATGTAATGAGTGAATCTTTTGAGTCAGGCTATCTTCCCTCAGAATGGAAATGTGCGGTGGTAATACCCATCTACAAAAAGGGAGACAAACTCTCAGCTGCTAACTATAGACCAATAAGTCTGACATCAATACCATGCAAGTGCATGGAACGAATTATAGCACAGGAATTGACAGCTTTCCTAATTAGGAACCACTCACACAAACTTTACAACCAACATGGGTTTCTATCGCACAGATCTGTGAGTACCAATCTCATGTACAACTTGGAAACGTGGACAAAAGCAATGGACGACAGATACCCAGTGGATGTCATCTATGTGGACTTCGAAAAGGCATTTGACACTGTGCCAACTAGGAGGCTGCTTAAGAAACTCGAGCATTACGGAATCAGGGGTAGGCTGCTGAGATGGATAGAGAATTATCTGTCGAATAGAAGGTTTGAGGTCAGGGTTGATGGATGTCTCTCTAAGAAGTACAGTGTTGACAGTGGAGTCCCACAGGGCTCAGTGCTGGGCCCACTCCTGTTCATCATCTACGTGGCCGACCTATCCCAGGACATACTGTGCAGAGTGAGTTTGTATGCTGACGATACAAAGATTTTTTGTGATCCCACCATCCACCATGGGGAAATGAATGAAGATCTGGCAACACTGGATACATGGTGTAAAAATGTGTAAAACTCAAAAAGTGTTACTGGCTGACAACAATAAAACTCAACATCATGAAAAACTGTGCCTACACCTTTATAGAACCTACATACGGCCTATACTTGAACATGCTTACTTTCAAAAGGACATCGATCTCGTTGAGAGAGTGCAGAGACGAGCCACAAAACTTCCTCTGACCCTGAGAAATAAACCTTATGAAGAACGGTTAAGAAAACTAAAACTTACAACACTTGTTGATTGGCGAAGAAGAGGAGACCTCATAGAGACGTATAAAATACTACATGGAGTCTACTCGTGCGATATTAACGCATTTTCCATCAGTGAAAATCACCACCTACGCGGCCACTCCCTGAAACTGGTCCCAGAACTGTGCCATAGACTTTGTCGGAAAAACATTTTGTATAACCGCGTGATAGAAGACTGGAACAAGCTAAGTGAGGACATAGTTTCCGCTCCAAGTGTGAATGCATTCAAGAATCGACTGGACAGCTGTTGGCCTAATCTATGAACGAAACTGACGTGGACTAGAAAAATTACTAACAATACTAAAGTGCGAATATGAAAAAAAAAAAAAATCTCTAAACAAGTGTGCAGTCTATCGGACTTTTCCGCCTACTGCCGGACACCTATAATAATAATAATAAAAATCTCCTCCAGAAATTCCTTTTGAATTGAAATATTGCCAAGAGAAGTGTGTCTTTCTTGAGATATTGTATTTCTTAAATAAGTTTTTACACATTTGAAGCAAGAAAAACTTCTTTCCACTGAAGCATTTGTCGACGGTATTGTCAAAATAAAGCAAAACAATTTATATGCTTCGGTAAAAATATATTTCTTTTCATTAATTTTTACACTTGCTATATATTCCAATTACTCTCATTGGAAAAAATAAGACCAAGCTCATTTTTAAGTCGTTGACTTTTTGAAAATATTTCCCCATATAGCTGTAACAAATTTTCAAACGGGCCAGTCGGAAAATTTAAATTATATTCGGAAAAATTAGCAGAACTTGCCAAGCATGAAAATGTAAGTTTTTCACAGTCTTGAAATCTTAGTGTCATTTCCATTAAAATATGGTCCAATATTTCATAAAAAAGGATTCTATACTTCGCCCAATTTCTTCATGTGAAAGCTTAGCAAGCTCACGTTTGTAATGATTTATTTCTGTAATAGAATTTGTTTTATCAAACATGGTATTAAAAAAATGATCATTTCTTTTTTTACAGAGCGCCTCACGACAGCTTTTTATATTGGATATGCAAAAAAAATGTCAAGTGATTTTTTTTGAAGAACGTCAAATAGTATGTCCGTGATTGAGAAAATGTCATTAAACACTAATGCCAGAAACGTGACTTCGAAATCGTTCATCTCACCTAAAAATCCTTTCGCAAGGCGGATTGATTTTTCATCAGATTTGTCACACTTTGTAATAAATTCAAAGACGTCCTTTAATTTATTCCAGTCTTGAACAATCACATTTATTAACTTCGAATTTGAAGTTGTAACAACACCATAAATAAATATAACACAAAACAGCCAAGTTAACTGCAAAGGAACTCACCGGTTGCAGTGAAATCCGCGAAAATAAAATTAAACAACCACCGCAAACCGAACGACACGAGAGTGTAGTGTAATGCGCCTGCAATTCACCGAGAGCGTTGTATGGCGCTGGGCTCGACGTCATCGGATACACGTTGTCATGGCAACATAGTAGGAAAATCGTAAACTAAACATAGCACCTCCAGCAAAGTCAATGCGGTTTGGCGACACTGTTATAGTTGTTATAATAAAGTTCGAATTTAAAGTTTTAAAAAGACATGCCGCCAACGGTCAAATAAAATATTTATTCGAGATGTACAGTTTATTTTTTACCAATTAGGTGAATAAATGAATGCAAAAGCTAAAATTTTAAGAGATATCTAATAAATATAGTTAGGTGTTTGCTTGTCTATTTCTCCTAGTAAAGTAGCACTTCACCTGAATAGCCGCCACTGTCTCAGACCTGTACATATCGATATCTATTTGATAAATAGGATTTTATTAATTGAACCAACGGATCTGAAATACCAAATGCTAAGAGTTCAGAAGTTAGCTTTAAAAAAAAAGTTTGTGGTTTACACAAAAAATTTGAGCCATAAATACAATATAACGCAGACAATACAGGACGGCGGTATATAGCACACCATATAAAATTTTACTTGATGTCTAAATACTTACTTTTACAAATAAAACATCAATATTTCTTATCGAATTAAAAAGCGATGAAAATGACCATTACATTAATAACAGGTTTAAATTAAACGATTTTGTTACCTTGTAGTGTAAACTAAATTTTGCTAACAGGCAAATTTGCCAGCTATTTTTTCAAGCTTTTGATTAACTTTAATGACCTGGGTCAAATCTTGTAGGTATATTTTGAGCAATTTATAGTCTCAAACAATCGACCTGAACTTTAGAACATACATATTTTGAACCACAATACAACGAACTTGTTGGTTAATTTTATTCAAAATTAAGTGATATTTAGCTCGGGGTAAGGAAGTGATATTTGATTATATCTTACAGTTATATGAGATGAAGAATAATAGCAGCATGCTTGAGGAAAAACTTAAACCTACACACAGGTGTATAAATATTTTAACAGCAATTCTACTGTTAAAAAGGCGCAAATTTTTTTTAAACAAAACAATATTAATGAAAATACACTTTATTTTTAAATGATTACATAAAGTAGTTTTACAAAAAAAACAATGCAAGAATAACTAAAACTATAGGATTTAGAATCTTATGTTAGTTACTAGATAAATAACAAAAAAAAGAAATACTTTGGTACTTGAAACTTAACAGACAAATGAAAAGAAAAATCTTACAATAATTTCTTTTACATGTACTTATGTATGATAAAATGTCATAAAAGTGTGTGAAAAGCTATTACATTCTTACTTTTCATTTTCAACAATATTAAAATATATGGCACCATAATTATAAAGACACAGACACAAAAATACTGCCCTGATTAGTAAAAACGTCGTTTTGACTGCAGAGTGGTTAAAAGTTGATAAAATCAGTTTTAATTTAGACGCCTTGGTGTTGTAAACCATTTAGATATTTCTATTTTTTTGTTGTTCATTATATAAATGGTTTACAACAGCAAGACATCCAAATTAAAAATCATTTTTATCAGCTATCAAACTCTTAGAAGTCATAAAATATCTTAAACATTCACTGGTAGTGATAGTAGTATTCTTAGTAAACAAATATTTTTTTCTACAAAACATCTGTCAGTGTTTGGCAAAATGCTTCAATAATACTGTAGTCTTAAGCAAAAAGAGTGTATCTGCTTTAAAAAAAAAGACATGGTAGCAGTAACACATTTTTCTGCATCTTATGCACTACAAAATAAAGTCATAGTTGTATTTTTAGAGAACAAAAAACCTTATGAAATCATGAAATAATCCGAAAAGATTAATATCTCAAAATTAATATTCGTGCATATATACTCTTATTTAGCATATCAGAATACATGAGAACTTTAAAAGAAGCGAAAAGTTGTTGTACCTCACAGAAAGAAAGATAAATGGTAATTTGTACACATGTACTAGTTCAGTAATACATATCTTACTTTTTATTTATATATGATGAATGTAACTTACTTAGTGAGCCAATGCAATAATATTTATGACTAAAACTAAGAACATGCTAATTTAGGTCACTAAAAGTAATGGGAATAAAGGAAAAATTTCACCTATGACAAATGAAACATTAATAATTCTTTTTTTTGAAGTAATTGTTCGAAATTAATACATGATTAAAGTGCCAGAATTAATATATTTCTAAACCCTAAAAAATGTATCACACACTTTTGTAAATTTTTAACTTTATGACCCCATAAAACACATCACGTAAAAGGCCCTGTACATTGCAAGGGAAAGTCAATCCCTTAATGATTAATCAAATGAAACATTACAATTAATTTCTAACAACTCTAATTGATACATTTTGGTCAAATTTTAAATCATTTTTTGCAGGAAATACTAATTTTAATTTATCCTCCTGATCCAGGATCTTCACTTGTTGAACTTCTATATCTGCACCAAGGAGGTTAACAGTTTCTTTTAACAAATTAGTTAGAACTGTTTTGCAAACAAACTGGGTCAATGAACTGGTAACTTCTATAAACATGCACGTTGTGGTAGGCTCAATCTGAAAGAAAAAATGAGAGTGATATAGTCAAAAGCAGTGTTATCGTGCGGGTCATACGATTTATCAACTACCAACTTTTTAAGTTTGTTTTTCTTTTATTACGTGTAATCATATCCTCCGAAAAAAATCCGGAAGATGAATTAGATAGACCTATGATATTTTCATATGAAAAAAGAGGATAAACATATAAATACCAGCAGTTGCAAAAATCTTTGAGCGATGTCACTTCAAAGTCAGATTGACAAGTCAGTGACAAAATGAGTAATAGAAAACAATTTTCGGTTTTTTTGCGTTCACAAGCGAAAAAAATGGTATTAAATCTAATAAAATATTACGAAAATGAAAATTCACCGGCCAATATCCAGGAGACCAAAAGCTCTGGGAATCGGTATAAGGACTGTGCAGAAAATTGTGCATGAAAAAAAGCATAATTTACTACCGAAGAAGATTAAGAAATGTACACGAAAAAAGCCAAAGGCAGAAGACAAGTAACAATGTAAAAATGGATGTTCGTAATGCAATTTACGATTTATACACATCAAAAAATAATATAACCCTTCAAGTTTTAAAAGAAGCTTTAAAAAATCGAGGCATATTGGAAATTGGACTATAATTGTTGTCGAAATTAATAAAAATGTTGGGTTTTCGATATAAAAAGGACTGTAATTGAAGATTTTTATGCGAGTTGCCACATATAGCAAGTCAGCGTATCCAGTTTTTAACGAAATACACGGAAAATGTTAATTTAAAATTTAGAAAAGTGGTATTTTTAGACGAGACTTGGATATTTTCTAATCGAAGTGGTTCGAAATCTTGGCAGGACGAGTCTGTAAAAAATGTAGTCAAGAGAAAAAAGGAATGTGGGACGGGAAAACGGTTCATCATTTTATATGCAGGTTCTTCAACAGGATTTCTCCCAGGTGCAAGTTTACTGTTTTCTTCAACATCCAAAAGTATGGACTACCATGATAATATGAACTGTGAACTGTTTGAAAAGTGGTTAAAAGAACAACTGATTCCAAATTTAGATGCTCCATCTTTAATCATTCTGGACAATGCATCTTATCATTCAAGAATCTTAAATAAACAACCTACTTCATCCTGGAAGAAAAGTGATATTTACGACTAGCTAATAAAACAAAAACCAAATCCTTTACCCAATGTGCTGAAACTAGAACTTCTTTTAATGGCAAAATCTATTAAAAAACCAACAATATATGCCATAGATGAAATATTTCGGGAAAATGGACCTGAGGTTTTACGACTGCCGCCCATATATATATATATATATATATATATATATATATATATATATATATATATATATATATATAACCTGTAATTTTCGCGTGCATGGCCCTTAATTTTGGACTAAAATTTGAAGAAATCGGATGAGTAGTTTTTAGCTATGCGGCGAACAGACAGACTGACGGACAGACATACCTACAGACAAACGGAATTGAGAAAACAGGTTTTCCGGCATCTAGGGACCCTTAAACGTGAAGATCTGAAAAAATCTCAAGAGGGAAGTAATAACTAATTATCTCGTGTTTTTAACAAAAGTGTATAATATTTTTGCAAAATAAATTTTTTTTGTTATCACAATACAAAAAAAAACAAGTTTTCTTTGCACAGGGGTCTTTGCAGCGGGGCTCATAATTTTTGGTGATTGATAAAAAAATCTCACTTTCACTAAGTGGCTGTATAAACAGAACATATCCTGATTGTTCCACTGATTCGAACTGCCTTCCGACTTTATTAAGGTGCTTGCCATTTTGTGTATTTTTGTTTTTGCCAACCAAATATATATTTAGCGAATTTTCTTATTTAGTCCCTTGGCATTTAATATATAAAATAATATTAAGTGGCTATCTTAATAATATTGCGTAATATAATAAAAAAAAAACTATTTTCTTTCTCCCTGTATATTTGTAAATAGCCCATCGAGATTTAATAGCTCGATAAAAGAATCACATCTTAAACATTTGTTAGTTGTGCTGATGACAGTGTGAGGCTTGAAGGATGTTGCAAAGAGCTGAGCAATATATTCCCAGGGTATGGATTACATATAATGATTACCTCAAAAAACAATTTTGAAAAATGGAATATGCTTAAAAGTAACAAAACCTTGAAATGAAATATGCTTGCAGTTTTTCTCAAAACCTATATTCTATACTTTTATGCACTTTATTATCCCAAGTAGCACTTTTAGGCATGAATATGTCATTGTTACCACAAGTATTTTTTTTGATGAAGTAACTGGAACTTGATGTCGCCACGTTCTGTTTAAGCTGAGACTACGTAGTCATTACCAAAATGGGGAACAATTTTAGGGTAACTATTTCGTGAATAACATGTAATTGTGACTGCGAGTATTACATAGATAGTATGGAATTGTGTGCTTCCATTTAAGTAGCCGAATAATAATAATTCACCCTATTTGTTACTTCCTTATATATTTAATCCGTTTGAAAAATATGTATGGTTCTTTTTAATACAAACAAAACAGTTATGGTGACTACAAACACTCAAATTGGGAAAATGATTTAGTGCGTATATAGAATACATTATTAGTTGTTTAGGACTGTTGTAAGGACCTAAAATTAAAACGCAGGCAATTTCCCTGGTGAATATGATGATGTCAGTTGTAGAAAAATGACGCCTTTAAAATTCGTTAATTTTCAATACATTTTGGTCAAACAAAAATTTAATTTCGGATTTTGATTTGAATAGTAATTATCATTAAATATCTTATTATAAAGAGTGATTCTTTTTTTAACGTGATGTTTAATGTGTATGCATTTTTAATCTTTATTCTCACAAAAATAAACATCATAGCTAAATATTTATAGGCAGATGAAAATAAACAATAGCATTCTATTGGACTTTCACTTTGAAGTTAGCTCCAGTTTAAAATGATTCATAGAGAGTTTCGCTAATCTTTGTGGGAGATGATTATACATTTTTATAGCAGAGACAGCATAGTTCCTTTGAGTGAAAGAAAGTCTATGGGGGGGTAGCACTATTAAGTTCCTATTTCTATTATTATGATTGTGTACTATTTCATGAGTTGCAAAGTCTTTTAAATTTTCTCGGATATATATTAAACATCGATAGATATACAATGCTGGTACTGTCATTATATTCAAGGCTTTAAAATGATCGCGACATGAGTGTGTCTTTGAGATAAATTGAGCATCACACGAATGACTCTTTTTTTGTTGTTTAAAAATAATTTGCCAATCTGCGGAGCCACCCCAGAGTAGTATAATATAAATTAATTGGCCCTGGAGACCAAGTTTTAGGGTTTCAATTGATGAGTATGTTTTTATTTTGCGGAAGAGATATAATACATATGTAATACTTAAAAACGTGTAACCCAAAGTGCTTATTAATATATAGTAGGATTATTAGTAATAAATACATAAAAACACTTAAAGACAAGTAGTGGAAACAGTTATAGATACTTGCCAGCTGGGATATCTTATTTACTTGCAACTATTAAAATACGTTTCAATCTACAAAATAGCCCCACTACCCACTGATTAAATAAGTTATGTTATCATGTACCTAAAAATATTTTATGTGATAGTGCTCAGAAAAAAAAACATTAAAATATAAAAATTAAAATTAATTACCATTCTTTAAATTTCTTTAGACACCATTTGTTGTTTTATAATATAAATTTTTAAAAGCCATGAAAATGTAAATTTTGAATTATTAAACTAGTATACCTTTGTAATATCTGCATTGGTTATTGGCGGGAATGAAATTACTTCCCCTTTATCATTCACCAAACATGGATAAACTGGTTGTCCTTGTATAAGGTATAGATACTTATGAATCCCAGAATAAGAAGGCCTCTTCTTCTCCTTCCTTAAATTATTGGCTTCTCTTTGTAATTTTGCAAACAGTTCAGCCCCAGACATTTCAACGCGTCTATTAAGTGGTCTGATTTTCAATTGATTTGGTGGAAAAGTGGTATATCTGATGACAGGTGAGTTCTGGAAAAATTATTTAATTAGTCAATAAAGATTTTATTTGAAATAAAAAATTAAGTTTTTCATAAAAACAGGAATAAATAGTACTAAGTTATAAAAAAATATCTAAAGACTACAAATAAAACTGGCCGACAAGATTTTTCTAACACAGGCCAGCTCATTGTTTTCACAATGGAAATACCCTCCCAATAATAAAAAAAATATTCGGAAAGCCCTAATACGTACCATTTTTTAATAGCCTAATTAGAACAAATTTTGTTGTATTTGTGGAGAATTTCTGGTGAAATCACAAGCCAGGCCATTTTCCGAAAATGTAAAAAAAGGCTACTTTAACAATTTTGGTGTGTTAATTAGGGATTAAGACAAGCGGTGGGCTACCCATGTGTGCTGTTTTAGTTGTAGTGTATCATTGGTGCAGTGGATGAAGGGAAAGAGAAAAAGTATGCCTTTTGCAGTTCCAATGGTATGGCGAGAACCCACCAATCATTCTGACGATTGTTCTTTTTGACTGACAAAGACTGAAGGTTAATCCAAAAAGGGAAAGCACAATATAGAATATATAAATTTGCAATCTGCTATACAACCTGTTCCTCATAATGCAAATTTGCCAGCGCCGATTGCGCCTTTAAATTGGTAAGCTATTGATTTGGGAGATAATGGAGATAACGCATCAGGCAGCTCAGAAGAACAGTGCACCGATCCCACTTTTACCACAGGTCCCAGTTCCGGCGAGCCACATTTGATTGTTCAAAGTGAATTAAATGATTTAGTACGTGATTTGGGGTTATCCAAGCAACAGTCAGAACTTCTAAGTTCCCGTCTTAAGGAATGGAACTTATTGGCCAAAGAAACAAAAATTACGAATTTCAGAAAAAGAAATGCTGTTTTCTGAATTCGACAGTATAGAAAATTCGTTGTGCGCGTGTACTGATATAGACAGTGTAATGCAGGAACTTGATATTGAACATTCTCCTCGTGAGTGGCGCTTATTCATAGACTCATCTAAATATAGCTTAAAAGCTGTGTTATTGCATAATGGAAATTTAAAATCCTCTATACCAGTTGCCCATTCAGTTGCAATGAAAGAAAATTATGAAAATATGCGCACGATTTTGGATAAGATAAGATATGTGGGGACTTAAAAGTTATAGCGATTTTAGTGGGACTTCAGGGGGGATTTACAAAATATTGCTGTTTTCTTTGTTTATGGGATAGTCGTGCAATAAATCAGCATTATGTAACAAAAATTTGGCCAGAAAGAAGCGATTTTCAACCGGGATCTCAAAATGTTAAATTTATACCTCTTGTTGATCCCAAAAATGTCCTTTTGCCTCCTCTTCACATTAAACTTGGGCTGATGACTTTGTGAAGGCTTTAAATAAAGATGGTGATGAATTTAAATACCTAAGACAAGTCTTTCCCTAGTTAAGTGATGCCAAATTAAAAGAAGGTATTTTTATTGGGCCACAAATCAGAAAATTGCTGGACGATGTCATTTGTTAATGTAGTAAGAGGATTTTAATGAACTCTTAGATGCCTATAAAGCGCTTGGTGCCAGAATGTCATTAAAAATTCACTTCCTCCATTCCCATCTGTCATTTTTTCCTAAAAATTTGGGAGCTGTTAGTGACGAGCAGGGTGAAAGGTTAGATATCAGAACAATAGAGATTCAGTTCCAAGGACGATGGGATCCAGCCATGATGGGTGACCACTGTTGGTTTTTAAAGAGAGAAGATAGGACACCTCATAAATGGAAAAAATAAAGTTTAATTAGTGTTTTAAGTTAATATATTTCTCGTTTGTTTTTCTCTTAGATGTATGGTATGTTTAATAGGCGAAAACTGTAAACATAGTCAATATGTAGGGTTAAGAATTTTCTGAAATCATTTTTTTCTATAGATATTAAGTATCGTAACATTCAATATGGTTCTACAACTCTAACAAGAAAACCCTACATGCTACAACTTTCTATTTGTATTTTCGTATTTGGATAGGTCTATTCTGTAGACAGAAAATTAAAAAAATTGTTCAAATTTAAATATTTTATTGCCATATAGATTACAAAGAACATTGGGTCATCATAAAATAACATGAAAATGATAAATAGTCTATTATAACAGAGTATCTATCTTATGAGATTGCATTATTTAAATTCACATGGGAAACCATCAAAGAAGTCTGCTTGTAATGGACTAGAGTAATAAATATATTGTACTTGGTTCTGGTTTAGACATGTACAGAAGATTTTATAACTGCACTGAAAGAAATTTTTTAAATTGTGATTGTATAATATTAGGTGATTTTAATTTACGTGACCCCGTTATGGATGTTCCTAATGAGCTTATATGTGATTTTAAGAGTTTTTTAGCATACACAATGTTTACAATGTTATTTTAGACTTAGTAATTGTTAGTCCTCATTTGCAAAGCTGCAAAGTTGGAACTAATGATGACCCATTGTTAACATTGGATCAGCACCACCCTGCTTTGTCTATAAGTTTTAATTCCAAGTATGAATGGAATTCTCCCTAAATGGTATTCCCATGAATTGAAAGCATTAATCTTTGAAAATAAGATCGTTCACAAAAAATATAAAACATCAAAATCCCCAGCTGAACTGATTACAATAAACATATTTCTATGGTTGAAAATGGTATACTGCATGACAGCAAAGCCTTTTGGGATTATGTCAATACAAAAAACTCAAAAAATCTCTCTGCCTAACTCTATGTATTACAATGATCAAACTGCACAGAATTCAAAGGACATAGCTGAATTATTTAAGTCCTTCTTTTCAACGGTCTATTCCAATGAGCATTAAGACTTGCAGAGTTTCACCTACACAAATTCCATTAACTTGGGTTCCTTATCTGTTCAATGTTTTCCAACCAATATCTCGACTAAGTAGTTCCGGCATTGGATCCGATGACATAACGGTTGTCTTTATTAAGAACTGTCAGTGTCTGTTGGCGAGTACACTTTTTAATATTTCTTTATCCACTGGAGTCTTTCCTGAATTATGGAAGACCACTTATCTGACACCAGTTCATAAATCAGGTGATAAATCTAACATTGAGAATTACCGTGGTATTTCTAAATTTTGCATATTTGCTAAAATTTTCGAGGACATAGTTTCTCACCCCTCTTTTCAGACAGATCTTTAGTGTTTATCAGGATGGGTTTGTATCTAATCGGTCCACAGTTACTAATCTCCTAGTATATGAGAATTACTTGCTGGGGACCTTGGAGGAGCGGTTACAGGTGGATGCCATTTATACAGACTTCTCCAAGGCCTTTGACAAGGTGAATCATCAAAGTCTCTTATTTAAGATGTATGGTCTGGGAGTTCATGGTACCTTCCTTAAATGGATAAGTAGCTACTTGTCAGACAGAAGGCAACAAGTAAAATTAAACAATTGTGTGAGTTCAGATATCTTGGTGACCTCTGGGGTACTCCAGAGTTCACACTTGGCTCCATTGCTTTTCAACTGTTTCATTAATGATATTGGGGAAGTAATTACATCTAGCCATTATTTATTATATGCGGATGATCTGAAAATTTGCAATAAAATAGAGGATATAAATGACTGTATTGATTTGCAGAGTGATTTGAATCAGCTCACAAATTGGTGCGTCTAACTTCATGCATCCTAACTTTAAAAAATGTTCAGTTATTAGTTTCCATAAGAAACCAAGCTGTGTAATTTTCAACTATACACTGGCTGATAAATTAATCACTCATCTTGATTTTGTGAAGGATTTGGGTGTCTTGTTGGACAGTCTTCGCTTTGACTTACATATTAATGACATTACCAATCGATGCCTGAAGCTGTTGGGCTTTATAAAAAGAACACTAACTGATTTCTATAATGTTGAATGTTTTAGGATGCTTTATTGTTCCCTGATACGTTCAATTTCAGAATATGCTTCTCCAATTTGGTCGCCATACTATGAGATTTATATTGAAAATTTGGAAAGAATCCAAAACCGATTTCTTAAATTCGTAGCCTTTAAAACAGGAATACCCCAAGACCAGGTCGATTATGAAAATATGAGACCCGCTTCAAATCTACCTCCATTATCAAAAAGACGTGTCTATATAGATCTTATTTTTCTTTATAAAATAGGCTTGGCTCGATTGCTATATCTGTTCCACAAAGGGTTAACAGAAGACATAACTTGTTTAATGTTCCTTATCACAGAACAAACTATGGATTTAACAGTCATGTAACATCCCTTGGAGGATATTGATATGTTTAACATGTCTCTGAATACTTTTAAATTTAAACTAAAAAAAAAATTTATTAAATGCTAATTATTTACACTGACTTATTAATAGATTTAATACAATACTTAACTTTTTTGTAAGAATGTATCCAATGTATGTGATAAAATGGATTCAGTTATATTGTAACTTTCCGTTAATAAACTATTATTATTATTATTATTATGAATAGAATGCATGTGAGCACGTAAAGAATAGAAAGTTTAATTTTAGCAAACAAACTTCAACCTTATGAATTGGCTAATCCAAAATCGAGATTGGAATACGGTTTATGAACGCTGTGATATTAATTCTGTGATAACTAAATTTTATAATAGAATCCATAATATATTTGTATAAGATGCTAAGGCAACAAATAAAAAACAAAATAAGAAAGGCGCATAGTGCTTATATTGCACAAGTTGAGCTAAATTTATGTGATCATCCCAAATTTTTCTGGTCTTATGTAAAGAACCAGAGATTAATTACAACAATGTATGCTACTTAGGCACAAACAATATTGTTAATGTCTTTGCTTTATATTTCAGTTCTGTTTTTACATTGGAGAAACCAATGGCGTATCAGCCCGTAGTGACCAGAGATTATTTTTGTGAGTTTCTTTTTTCTGATCTTGAGGTACTAGCTGCTCTAAAAAAGTTGAAGGGCAACAGGGCTATTGGACCAGATGGGTTGCCAGGCTATATGGTCACGGGTTGTGGGGATTCTTAGTAAACTCGTTGCTGCACATATTTAACCTTAGTTTAGTCTCCGTCCAGCAACCTATCCTACGCAATGGTGTATTAGCAAAGTAGTGCCCGTTTTTAAAGGTGGGGTTAAACATAGGTAACTAATTATCGACCCATAACTATAGTAAATGCTGCTCTCGAATGTTTTTGAGATAGTTCTCTTTAATCGAATATATGACTTGATTAAACATGGCTCAGTGGCGGCTCGTGAGTATATTGAAGGGTGAGTTTCCACGTCACCCATGAGGTATTATTCTGCGACGCGTTGATCTTTTTTTTTAATGGAGGTCATCGCCAATAGCCCTACTAAACCATTACAAACTAAAAAAATAAACTCTAAAAAAAGTAAACAAAACAAGTAAAATATGTACACCTATCACTAAAATATAGCGGTGATTGCGATAATAAAAACATAATTTAGTTTATTAAAACTTAAAATAAATAGTTGTATGAAATAAGATAAAAAAAACTACTTTTTGTACTTTTTGCAAATTTATCTATAATTTGGTTGTTAAAGTTTTGGTCTTCACTAAGTTCTGATAGTAATTCCTGCTCTATTGACATCATTGCTAAACCCGAAAGCCGTTCTTGTGTCATTGTGTTTCTTAGGTAGGTTTTGATCCGTTTAAGACATGAAAAATTTCGTTCGGCCGATACACTTGTTGCGGGAATAGTTAAAACTAAATTAAAAAGCTTATATGCTTCCGCAAAAATTGCTTTAAAATCTTTAAATAGCAAAGCTAGACTTTTTTCGACATCTAAATTTGAAAACTGTTCATCCCTATACAATACAGAAAGCTCATTCTTTAATCTATCTCTGTCAAAAATGTTTGGATAATTTTTTAATAAATTATTTAATAAGTCGTCTGGAAAGCATTTAACATATTCCGAATATTTTGTGCAATCGACTAAAGCAAAGAAATTTAAATTTTCAAACCGCGTCCCTAATTGAAGAATTATACAATCTATTATTTCGAAATATAATATTTTATATATAGTAAAAATATCAAAGTCGCTAGAACAATGCCCTCGACGTGTGTTAGTTGGCAGAATAGTGGCTTTTTTAGCAATATTGAAAAGTTCCTTGAAATGGTCCTCGTTTCTAAATTCAATAATTCATTGCTTGGCAAGGTTTATTTGCGAAATGCAGTAATTTATATCTAAATGCTTTAACTGTAATATTTGAAACAGTACATCAGTGCAACTAAAAATTTGTTTATAAATATGCATTAAAAGGCACAATTCGAAATCATTAAAATGCTTTAGAAATCCTTTTGCACCATTAATAGATTCTGTTCCAGAACTTAAGTCATTAATAATAGTTTCAAATACTATAATTAAATTGTCCCATTCATTAGCCACTAAGTTTAAAATTTTAGACCGTGTATACCATCGCGTTTCTACAGCTCCCGGAATTCTTTTACCTACTATCTGATTAAGCACAAAACACCGTTTTGGTGATTGGTGGAAATAATTTGGTATTCCTAATAAAGTGGCAAAAAATATACGACTTTGGGTAATCAATTTTGTTCCCTGTTGTAAAGCTAGATTTAATCTGTGGGCGCAACAATGAGTAAACATAGCTAAAGGAGCAATAGATCTAACTTTTGTTTGAAGCCCATTTATTTCACCTGCCATAATACTAGCCCCATCGTAACATTGCGCGACCAATTTATTTTTAAAGTCATAAGGCTCTAAGCTGTTTTGTATTAAATGAAAAAGGCTCTCTGCTGTTCTATTATCGCTAACGTCAAAAAATCCTAAAAATCTTTCTTTTAAAGATCCGTTGGTCACATACCTAACTGTTATCGAACACTGTGATTTTTCTGTTATATCAGTCTATCATCCGCAATTACGCCAAAAAAACAACAATCGGTGTCATTGATTTCTTTTTTTATATATTCTTGAATATAGTCATGTATGCAACCAATTAGTTCATTTTGTATAGTCTTAGATTGTCCCGTAAAAATATTACTAAATTTAGCACAATGTTCAGTAAGTTCGGCATTTCTTTTCATTAAGCATGCAAATATTTCCTTAAAATTGCCACGGTTAAAAGAATCTGTTGTTTCATTATGACCTCGAAATGCCAAGTCCTGTTTACCCAAAGTAATAGTAACATCAATTAAATAATTTAATAATAAACGGTTTTTTAGAACATTTTCATTATAAACAATTTTATTAAGACTTGCATTTTCTTGTAGTGCATCCGCAATAGTCGCCCTATTTTGCTCCAGTCTTGTAAGTGCTACCGAATTTTTAATATGCTCTCTTGAACTTTCATGCGATTTTACTGCTCGTGAAAAATTTTTTAAATCCGAATATCCGCCCCCTGAACTCCAATTATTTTTGACGCAACCTAATAAAATACAAGGCCAACAATATAAGCTTTCTTTATAAATACTTCCGCATAGCCACCTATAAGTTTCGTACCAAGACCAAGAAAAGTTCTTGAATATTTTTTACCTTGCCTCTTATCGTTAAATATTGCTAAAATTTTCGGCGTCGGACTGCTACCTAATATCTGTTTCTTTTCAGTTTCGCTTCTTCTTAAAAAAGGCGTTTCAATTATAGAAGCAATAATGTCGTGAATAGGATTCATTTCAAAAGCAAAAAGCAAATACAAAAAATGGAACGGTCCAACTTACCAAAACAAAACAAAAACTTACTCACGCGTATTTATTCACCTTAAAAGACAGAACGCCCTCAATCAGCGATTATCGCAATCTATTTCCTATTTCTTTCTCAGCCGCACACACCACGTAAAAAGAAGCCGTTGGAATATTTCGCTAGTCATGTGATTTAAATAACCAATAAAAGCATATCCAAGCTACAGATTTATCGCCTCAAGAATGCAATAGAAAACGCGTGCATCGGCAATCGCCATCCCGCTCTGTCGTAATCAGGTGACTCGCCGGCATCGGCACCGGCCGTTGATAAATAGGTCAGAAGTCGAAACTTTCCAAGCTAAAATTATTTCGCCTCATTCGAGAGCACTTTCTCTATGAATGGGTTTGCACGGATTGCACGGTCGGTTTTTTGATGTGGTCAGAATTTATTTTCAAAAATATTTATTATGGGATTATATTTTGTTTTTTTTTTTAATGTTATTATGTTGTAAAACTGTTAAAAAGTATATTTCTAATTGGTAATAGATAAAAAGTTATATATAAAAAATTCTCTTTTCCTTTATTTTGGGGGTGAGGCGCGGCCTCAGAGGCCTACCCTGACGAGCCGCCACTGACATGGCTTCTCTGAATTTCAACATGGTTTTTTGGCGAATAGATTGACAGTTACTAATTTGCTTACCTTTTCACAATTTATCCATAATGCATCAAATAATAAAGCACAAGTTGATGTAATTTATATTGATATTGAAAAGGCATTTGATAGGGTCACAGAGTGTTGTAATTCATTCCTTGAAAAAAATTAATGTATCACTAAATTTAGTGGATTTAATCCAGTCATATTTAAGTAACAGAAAGCAATACATCCCTGGTTCCCCAAGGATCTAACCTAGGACCTCTATTATTCCTAATAGCAATTAATGATATACGCCGAGTTGTTAAACTTAATAAGTTACTGTTTGCTGATGAAAATTGTTGAAAATGCTCAGCGATATCTTTTGCACTTAAAAAGAATATTGTGAACAAAGACTATTTTATTGAGGAGGTGGCCCTTGAGCAAACCTCTACAAAATTTGGGAGTGTTATTCGAAACTAATTTAAACTTTTCAGAAAACATCATGAATAAAATTAATGAATCCCATTGAATCATGGGTTTCATCAGATATAAGAAAAATTTTAAGGTTGACTTTGTTTAAGGTTGTTTGATTGTCTTGTGTTACCTGAATTAGAATATGCAAGTTTGATTTGGTCACCACAGTATGATGTGTGGAGTAAAAGTATTGAGAGTATAGAGAAAATTTTTAAAATATATGTTTTTTAAAAAATTTGGTTACTATCCGAAATAAGGTTATAACAATTTTAATCTGCTGTTAAATATTTTTGGAAGGCTATCCCTTGAAAACAGATTAATAAAAACATGCCTCTTGTATGTGTTCAAGATCTTAACTAACAGAATAGACTGTCTGGATATTCTCTCGCAGATCTAGCACAAGACAGACAAACACATTTTATGTGGACTTTCCTAGAATAAATGTTTATACAAATTCACCAGTATATAGAATGTGCAACTATTTGAATATTTATGCTAACAATATAGATATAGACAACCTTGGTGATAGTAAATTTATTGACCTTATAAATAAAAATATGTTTGCTTCTTAGGCTCAGGACTGAACTTTTTAGTATAGTTGGGGTACTGTTTAGTTTAGTATATTATAACCGAGGTATCTGTAACTGGCTTAAATGCTGTAAATGCTTTAATCAATAAATAAATAAATGTGAGATTCTACATTAATTTTTTTCAGGGTGTTGGAATTTTATTACAAAGGGTTTCCATTATATGCAACTTCATTATATGGGCACTACACAGTATTTTTTAAATTTTTGTGGCCTTTCTGTGCCTTTGTAGCAAACCAATTATTGGTCAATGTGAAATGAAAAAAAAAATATTTAGATAAAACAGTGCTTATACTATAAAATAATTAAATTCAACTAAGAGCTGAATTACAAGTTTTCTCTTACCAGCTTTCTAAAATCATGTGTAGCTATAGTGGCAGAATTTCTCTTTTCACACACCCCATCATGAAGTTTATTTTGCATCTTGATAAAGTCCTTAAAACTGTCCTCTGTAAAAGCTATATTCTTCACAATACAACATACAATGTGTTCTCTAATCTCTTTTGTGGAGTTATCAACTATAACTTTAAAGTCATCTGTTGCAGGCTTCACAGTAATACTATATTTGTAAGAAATATCATCACTTTCATTGCTTTGGCTGTTTTCAGAATCTCCACTTTTTTGCCTTGATTTTCCTCCTTTCGTTCCTTTTTTGGGGGCATCATTTTCATTATTCGCTGTTCTTGGACAATTCTGTTTCACATAATCGATGATTTGTTTGGTCCTACACTGATCAATCAATTTGAAAAGCCTCCGATCGCTTAGAGGATTTGATTTTAAATTGATTTCTGAAAAATTGTAATAAAATAAAATGAAAATCCTATTTATATGCACGTAGCCAGGAGGGGGGGTCCAGGGGGGTCTGGACCACTCCCCAAAACTTTAAAAATATTTTGACATAGGTATACTTTTTCCTAATTTTCCTGAGATCAGACTGTTTGGACCCTCCTGAAATGAAATTTCTGGCTACATGCCCGCATATTTAAGATAAAAATATCTAAAAGTTTACCATACCAGTGAAAACCATGAGTAACAAAGAAACTTTTTAAAAACAGCGAAATATTGAATAATCTTTTAAATCAAATTTGTATTAAAAGATTTGAAGGTAATTCGATTATGGCATTGTTTTAGATTTATAGCATGCGAAACACCCTGGATATATTAATATAAATAAATATAGATATAGTAGAACCTCCATTTCTCCTTCATATAATAAAAAATACATGCCTATAATCCAGGTTAATACATTTTTTGTTTATTTCTGGGCATTTTTGAGAAACTCTTGTTTTTTTTTTTCATTATGTATTATTTATTTACTTATATAGTTATAATTACAAATATTATTGACAAAATTGAACAGTTTTTATTAAACTAAGAGCTAACTCAAATTTAAATTACCTTTTAACTTTGGACAGTCTGCTAACTCACCAGGTAGCACTTTTATTTTATTGTTATTAACATACAGAAGTTTTAAAGCAGGTAACAGACTTATATTATAAGGAATATCCTCAATTTGGTTGCCTTGTAATTTTAATTCACTCAGATTTGCTAACTCTGGACTGCATATGTCTGGAAATGCTGTTAAATTATTATTAGACAAATCCAGAACGGTAAGCTTAGTATTTTTTGACAGCTTTGGAAAGTTCTCAAGCTTATTACTGGAGAAATTTAACGTGACAATTTGAGACAGTTCTGCTATACTTTCTGGTATTGTTTTGATAGAATTTTGCGACAGATCCAATATTTTCAGTTTGGACAATTTGGTAATAGCTTCGCTAAGATCTACCAATTTATTGGAATGCAAAATCAAAGTCTGCAAATTAAGTAACTGTGAAATAGCAAAGCTTACTTCAGAAAGACATGTATCAGTTAAACTTAGATAATTTAAATCCGTCAGACCATAAATCGATATATCTAAACCTTCCTTTTGAATCCTTTCACTGATTTTGGGGCCGCTAAGAACTAACTCTCTTCTTTTATCTTTTTTTGCAATCTCAATTTCAGGCCACATTTTTATATGAAAAAAATGACGGTTATGTTCCCTGGTTTGACTGAAATTTTTCTAAATATTTGTTACAACACTTATAACTTCTTGCTTGCTTGAAACTTTCTGAAAATATAGGCTATTATGACGAGAGTTTTGATAATATTGGGGGAATTACCCCTTTTCAACTTCAATTTATAAGATTTTTTTTTGTTTACATCATAATAGATCTTTGAAAAACGACATTAAAAGCCCATGAATATACTACATATAGAGAGAGCGAATTATTTAGACAAAGATTCTTTGAAAGACATAACTTTTTAATATAGCTGTAAGAAATAAAGTTTTTCTAATACTTATTCACTGTACTACAAATACGGGTTTAAACAATTTGAAACTTGCACAACTTGACACAATAACAAATTATATTCATTATCTCACTATACGTACGTCAATGGTTGAAGAGATATTGATCGATCAGTAATTCACGGATGACGTAATCTAATATAACCACTGATAGAAAAACAAAAAAACTAGGATATTTTTAATTATTTCTCTGACGGCCAGACTGCAACGCTAGTGATAACCACACATAAATTTAAGCCAATCAGAGCGTTGCTGCATCTAAAGTCCAGACAAATTTAAATGTATCTCATTTTATATTATTATTATATTTTTATATTCCTTTCATATTCTCTTATTTTCAGACGAAAATAAATAAAAAAGAATTTAAATTTAAACATGGGCTTCCAAATCCTAACCAATAGGAAGCTTGCTACTCCCTAATTTGACGAAGATGCAATGCGGTGATTGAATTAAAATAAAAATCCCCTAACTTTTTGGTGCCTTTTCTTCTTTTGTCCCTAGAAATCAATGTTGGCAGCCGTAAATGCTCATTGCCAAACTTAGCGATTTATTTCAAATCACAGGAATTGTAAAATATTTTGATATCAAACTCGAAAGCATTCTAATTCAATAAATTTGTAAAAGAACATTTAAGATATTACATATTGCCTCATAAATAGCGGTTTAATAAGGAAATAGTGCAATAAATTAAGTTGAGTTTAAAAAAACTAATTTAAGTGTTTACTGAGAATTTGAATTATGGAAACTTGACATCGTTGCAGAGGGCATCATGGGTAATCGAATGGCGTTTTGGCGTGTTTTGCAAAGGTCCATTCTTGTGTTTCTCTTTAAAAATTAAAAAATGCCTCGTTCTAAGAAAGTTGTAAGTTGTTAACTACATTAAAAGTGAAGTAGACATCGTAGACTTTTAATTCTAGCTAAAATTTGAGTGCTTTACCTCGGTTTTGCATGGAAAATAGTTGGCCGAAAAAAATGGTAATGTCATTTTTTTTGTTGCCGTCATTCTTTCCCCTGCTTTAATCTGTTTATTTTTGCGTTTTTCTTTGCGATTTTCCTTTAATTCTCCCTTCGGTAGCCGCTTTTTTATTCCTGTAAGTAGTTGGACCCATTGATTTTTATTTTTTTGGCGTTTTTTTCCATTTTTCTCGTAAGACCTGCGTTTAAAAATTCATAACCAAAAAATACAAAAAAAACACGGTTCGATTTTTACAGTTTGGGGCTTTATATTGGACTAACATTAGGGTTGTGGGGCTTACGCTTTATATTATAGATCGCAGACTGCCATTAGGGCGTTGGTTCACGCCATATTTGTCTTAGAATAAAAACTCAAGAGCTAGCAATTCTGGAGCTTTCCTTAAGATCTTATCTAAGTTCATTTTAGCATGATTTCTTACACTCTTGTCAGTCTTGTTACGTTGTTTCTGCTTTTGTTAACATTTTTAAGTTAAAATTTTGATCAAACAACCATATTATTTGTTATTTGGCTTAAAAATAAAACCATTATATAACAAAATACTAAATATACTAAATTTTTCTTGACATATGTTAAAGTTTAAAGCATAATCACTAATTTATAACAAATTTTATTTTATATGTAAATAAATTATATATTACCTGGAAATAAACTATAAGAATTAATTAGTTATATCAATGTGATAGCTTCAAGAGTTTTCTACGATATTAGCCAATTATAGATTTTTTCTCAAATTTTGTGCTGTTATTATTTTTGTCTCTATACTGATTTTTCCTCTTCAAGTGTAAATCAAATATAAACCTTTTTACAGATATAGAGAGCTCGGAGTGTATCTAACATATGTTTGTTGTTATTCTTCCTATATATTTTCATACATAATTTTACTTTTTTATATTTCAGTTTCAAAAACATAATTACTAAAAATTTCTGAAATATATTAACCAAAAAAAAATTGTAACTTGAGAAATTTTTGCTTAGAAAGAAACTATAAAAGATGCGCCTAATATAAAAGAGGACAAAAACTGATTCTTACTTGGAACACGAGATTTTGTTTTAATTTTTTAACAGTTAATAAAAAATTGTCATTCCTTTATTTTCATATGATGAATAATTTTAAAGTTTTTTTATTATAACTTATTTTTATGTTATGTCTAGTATTTTACTTCATCGCACTTGTGATTCGGCCATGTTTTGCCTTCAAGAAAGACCACTTCAAGTACACCAATCCTTTGAATCCGCCTTTAGGATCGTAAAAGATTCATTATACAACTGCCATTCAGGAATATATACAGTTGCACAATATTGGACTCAATTAACAACAGAAGATAAAATTTTGTATGTTACTCAGATTGAAACCAATCATTATGAGACATGCTGTGGTATCAGTCTTGACTAGGGTTGCCACCTTTTTGCAAAGTGAAAAAAGGACATTGCCCTTTACAAAAATTTGAAACGGGGGGAGGGGAACAGCGGTTGATTGTGCCGCGTGCGGACCGCCGGCCGGTAACAAATTGCTACTTTGAAAAGCTCTTTTAAGATCAAACTATAATTTGAGATTAACGAGGTTTTCTAAATAAAATTGCCGATTCTAAGCAAAAAATTTATAACATGTTATTGCCTAATTAAATTTAAAGGAATAATTTTTTATTAGATTTTGCTGTCTGCAAAACAGCATTATTATTTTCTATGGAGTCATAAAATTCCTGGCAATTTTCTCTAAAATTAAAATAAATTAATTATTCTGAACGAATTAATTCTATAGAACGATTTCTTTCGTCTCGCGATTTGGTGGCCATCACAGAAAAAAATCGTTCAGAAAATGCCGAACTGTCAGATACACTTAACAAAAATGACATTAACAAAAAAGCAGCATTATCAAAACGATTAAAAAGAATTGGTGTGTTTAAATTTAAACGATCGTTTTGAATTTCCTGGTAACTTTCAAAAATCTACATCACCTTATCAAAAAGCTGGTTCACATTGATTTGCAAATTTGGATTGTTAATTTCTCCTCAAAATCTGAAAATAATGAAAATTTTATTTTTAAATTTAATTTGCCGACCACACTGTGCCAACTGTCTTCAGAAAATGCATACCATTTTTGAATGTATTGGATAGATCTTTCATAAACTGCATTAAAATCACTTTGTAATATATGTTTGCTAGACGCGTCAAGATATTTCAACTAAACTTTGGTTTCAAAGCCATAAAAATTGTTTTCGGGCGAAGTCAGTGATAATCAATGCAGATAATTTAATTAGGGAAAATACGTAAATAAAAAGGACATTTTAAGACAAAAAAAGCCATAAGGACAATTTGTTCAAAAAAAGGACTGTCCTTTTCAAAAAAGGACAGGTGGCAACCCTAGACTCTTGACTGATGGCGCAAGGCTAGTTTCATATTCATCTTTGTTTTGATCTTTATAACATAAATAATTATTATGCTTTTTCAACATTTCAAGTATAATAAAATATAAAAACAAAATAGTTGAGAATACAGTAACCTCTAAGTAAACTTAGGGCTTTTCAATGTGTTTTTAGACAATGTTAGACAAAGTCTCCTTAGCTTCGTCGCACTGCCTTGTCATTCTATTATTCCTCTGTTATGCCCATGTCAAAGAGTGTTCTATGCTGACCAGGTTCGATGCATTATGATCTCGTAGAGCCCTATAAACAAAAATATATCGCCATACATTGGAGGCATTTTCTAAAAATGCTTTAGATTGTGTGGTGTACACGGAATTCTCTTTTGGTTGCAATTGCAGGGCATTTGCTTATTTTTAAAGATAGAATTTTGCAGTTTTTACAAACCTGAGCTACTTTTTTATGAACTGAAAGATGCCGCACACAAAATAGTCATAGCCTTCTTAGTTAGAAAGCTACAGGGCGATATTGAAAATATTGCATTTTTAGGTACCCCATATATAATATCAGTTGTCCTGTCACCTGTCAAAAAGACAAAAACGAATCCTTTTAGAACTTTTTACTATTTTTGAAATATTGACCAATGCTTGAGTTTTTTTTAAGTGGGTCACCATGTATATTTGTCAAGGTATTAATTTTTAAAAGCTTCTCAAAAATATATGACAATGTAGATCTATTTTTAGTAAACATTCAAATTGTTTATTTCCCAGACATTCTGTAAATATATTGGAATTGTCAATAAAGTATAGGTAAAAATAAAATCAAGGTCAAAGATGTAACATCAAAATTTGCAAAAATTACAGTAATGTTATTGAATATATATGTATACATATGCAATATTATTTTATTAGACATTATAGATTGTGTCAAAATTTGAACAAGAAGAATTCTGATAATGAATAAAAGGGGTTTTCAGCTAATATAGATTTTAATCGTCATTTAAATATATTGAGGAGCAGGTTTCGCAAAGCATGAGGCAGGTGGTTAAATATTTTTAGTGAAGGTCCCTTTTACCTGAGTTAGTTGTGCCCTGGGTATGTAGAGTCTCTCACCGTTTCTACTTTTAGTGACTGATGTCTCCACATCTCACATGGTCTTTATAGTTGTTATAAATCTTACAAGCGCATTGTAAAATGTATATGTTTATGAGGGTCAGAATTTTTTTTACTCCCGACAATATTCCCTCACAGGCAGCTGAAACATAGTTCTAACAATTCTCTTTTGACTTACAAGAACTCGACCAATGTCATTTGTATTTCCCCAAGCAAGAAAGCTATAAGATAAAATAGATTGTATAGAGGCAAAATAAGAAGTTTTAAGAGTATGATGATTCACATAATCTCACAGTTCTAAAATTGCATAGTTTTTGGAGGAGAGTTTGTTGCATATGGTCTCGACTTGGTTACACATATATGAGATGTTAGTCAATCATAATACCCAGAAATTTAACAGAATCTTGCTGTACAAGATTTGATGTTCCGTCCCTAACCAATAAGCAAAAAAAAACTCTAATTTTCGTAATTAGCATTCAAAATTTTGCAGGCAATCAGGCCATGCAAAACAATGCTGCTTTTTATTTAAAGTTATTTATCAATATATCTATTGATAATTTTACACAAAAGGGTGCTACCTACCAAGATTTATGTTACAAAAGCAAAAAATATTAATAAACAATTATCCAATAAGCTTATTAGCAAAAACATAAGCACTTCAGTAACGAAGTAAATCAAAAGAACTATTCAAACAGATTTCCTTTTTGTTGTATGCATGTTTCAAATAATTTTCTTATCTGTCTTAAGGAATTGAGCAAAACCACGGGATGATTTGTAAGTAGCGAAAACTTTCCCTTATTGCGTTTCCTAAATTTTGAATATTATCATAACGAACTTTTTAAATTGTATACTCCAAATATCCCTAAAGAAAGTAATCGAATATTGACAAGTCTGGAGACTTAGAGGGCTATCTTATAGGCCCATTGGTTTCGATCTATAGATTGGTAAAATTATTCTGCAGAAATAACCTCGCCATTTGAGAATTATGTGCAGGAGCCCTGTCTTGTTGAAAATAAATTTCATTTACTTGTGCCAAAGGAACAGCAAGCAAATCAGGTATAGCCATTGGCTGTTAGATTTTCTTCAAATGTATAAAATTGTATCTATGTTCCTAATGTGAAGCAAGACACATTTAGACCAAACCTGCTCTGCTGTCTTCTGGAATATATATTGTTGGTTTTCCTGGGACCAGAATCTGCTGTTGTACCTATTAAGTATACTAGAATTACAAAAATGTGTTTCGTCTAATCATATTACATCTTTCTCGATACTAAGAAGTTACATAAGACTACCTGATGTTAAGCATCCCCAGGGTGTAAGTGCTGGACAAGCCTAAATTTGTATGGGTAATATTTGTTTTTTATTTTAGAATTTTTTTAAACTGTAGTTTTTGGAATCTCTCTTTTCTTTGACACTACAGGAGTTTGTGGAGTAAACTTCTACATTTGCCAAAACTGATTTCTTCAGCCTCTCGATTTTTTTTATTATATGTTTTTTTAATGAGGTTAGTTCAATGATTCCTTATCAAGTAAATTCTCTTTTATTCAGTAAAAACTGAATATTTACTAGGTTGCCTCCTTTCTGTATATCTAATAAGCAATACTATTTAAACATATCTAAAAACCAACTATTTACCTGTTAAAATACAGCCCAGATGCTGCTTCAATATTTTCATTACTTAATATGAAACAAGCTAAACTGAAACAAAATGTTGCCTTGTGGCATGTTTATATAGCTTTTAGAAAAGGATGGAATGATCTATAAAATTCTAGAATAATCTAAATACTACAGGGTGAAAAGAATTAAGCCTAATAGAACGTTCAAGAACAAGATTTTTGACAGTATCGTAATCATTACATGGATATAAACTGAAGTAAGTCTAGGTGTAAATAATAAATAAATTCACTTTAAATTTTACAAATTTATAACTAGGATTAAATTCATAACAATATGGTATGTCTCAAAATGTTCATAAGATAAGTAATGACATAGCATAGAACAAAATTTGGGAATTGTCACTAGCTTCTAAGTAAATAATAAAAATCATCATTGTTTTGCACGGCCTACTGCAAAATTTTGAATGCGAATTATCAAAAATAGGATATTTGTTATTGTTTATTAATATAGATTGTAAAAAAAAATTAATATCTTGACAAAATACAGGGTTTTGCATTTAAAAAACCAGTTTTTGGTCAGCATTTCAAAAAATAGTAATATTTAGTAAAAAAACTAACCACGCCACTGGAATTTACCATTTAAAGGATTCATTTTTATTTTTTTGAGAAGTTGTCACACAAATGAGATACAAGGAGCTACTTGAAAATTCAATATTTTCGCGAACACCGCGATTATGTATGGGTAAAAAAATTGATGTTAGCATACAATACAAAATTGTTGCAACAAAAACAATTGGCAGTATCATTAACAAATACATTCAAAAGCATAGGATGGGCACCTTGCGACCCTCTGGAGTTATCAGCTCAGACGTATTATGCATACCATATTGATAAAGTTTTTATTTTTTTTAACTTATTTGCTTTAACTAAGATTTCAATTTACAACTAATGCTGCTTCAAAGGCATCTTTAATGTACTTATGATAAACCAAAAGAATTTAATGCCGCAGACCTACCTTAAGCAAAGATTAATATAATTTTTTAAGAAATGTTCTATGATAATCTAAGAAATCTTAGGAACTGATGCTTTACATTCTAAACAAACTACTGTAGAGTTAAGTTGCCTAATGTTCTACAATATAATACAACCTCGTCCTGGGATGTTACTCTGGTCTCAAAACTGCTTTTCTCAATAATAACTGACTTTCTATTAGTGTAAGGCATCGTGGTGTAAAACCATGATGCCAACTATACTGTCCCGTGGAAATTTATCACATTCCATTGCTGGTCTGTGTATTATAAAGATTTCGAACTCTGTTATCTCAAGGCATAGCTTTTACTTATAGGGCAAAAAAATACTAGTATGATATGTTATTTATAGATATACTTATTGACAATACAAAAAAAAGCGCCAAAAATTTGCAGACACAAAACAGATTAGACCAGACAGGAGGATCCTTTAATAGCTTATGTAGTTTTGATTAACCCCATTCTTTTCTTCCACTTCTTTACAGATATTTTAATTTAATTTCTTATCGAGAATTTGTTTTTTGACACCATTTCATTAGTCAAAAAAAGCAATGGATGAAGAGGAGCTGTCAGGGAGCGATTTTGATGATGATGAAGATCCAGATAAGATTGAAGTGCCTGGTGAGTTATTATGACAAATTGAAAGTATTTGGTTTGTAATTATGTTTGTCTAACAATAAGTTTTTTAAATATTTTATTGTATTATATCAAGATCTCGATAGGGTCATTTTTGCATTTTTATTTTGATAAATTATTACATAAAATAATATTAATTTTTACCAGATGGTTCAAAAAATTGATGAATTCAAGTTATGTTATTTGTTTAAATGGAATTACTCTGTATATGAATAGCTTTTGCTGTTCTGTGCCGGCATTGACTTAGTGCTGCCGTACATTTGTACTAAATCTAATACTTTTTTGATGGTAAAATACAAGAGTAGATTTTAGGTATAATAAGGTCAAAGTTAATGTTTTTGATTAAAATGGAACCACCCTGTATATGAATAGGTTCATCTGTGTTGTGCTGACATTGCTTGACTGCAACGGGGAGACAAATACTTCAGCTTTATGATAGTTCGAAATTAAAATAAATGCAAAATTTTTGTTTCTCAATTTTAGTTTTACATTGTACTTATCTATAAAACAGCATTAAATATGGTAACAATAGAAAACATGTGTAAGAAGCTTTTCAGAAATTGAAAATTATACGTTTTAAATAACATTTTAGACAAATTGTTAGAGATAACCATATATTATGTATTTATGTTTTTCTAAATAATTAAAAGGATGATCAGTACATACTTAGGAATAATAAAAGCTATTTATATACAGGGTATTCCATTTAAAAACAGACAACTGGTTGGTTACAACTTTTTAATCCACTCTTAAAGTATGCTCTTTTTAATCCCAATAACATGTCATTTTCAAAATTTTGATATCAATTTAAATGAAATATTAAAATAACATTAAGTGTTGCTCCAGAGTGAAACTATTTTGATTAAAGCACTCTTACTGCAGTTTATACAAAAAATTACCAATTAATTCGAGTTGTTAGAATAAAATAAACCTGCATAAATGGTTTAATCCAACAAAAATGAGGCAATAAATAATTCCAGTTTTGCATTTCAATTATATGTTGATATTAGCAGTTAAAAGCAGCATTAAAAAAATTGCTTTCACATTTTGAAAGTGGAATTTTCATTACTCTGCATATTTGAATGCTGAGGCAATGGGAAAAGACAGGGAATACAATTTACTAGGTCAGATAAGGACAGTTTATTTTGAAATCTTAAGATAAACATATTCTTACTGTATTTTTTATTAATTTCTAATTTTTTACAGTTTTTTTATTGACTTACCAAGCAGTTTTTCTTTTTATATTAAAATAGTAGTAAACAGGGCATGTTTAATAATTTTGAGTACTTTACTCCGAAGTAACATTGACATACATATTGACATTGACATATATGTTGGGGCCAGGATCTGAAGCTTACATTCTGGAAATAATGTATTCAATGTTGTATTATTTAAGATTGGGGTCAAAGAATCACTCTGGTGAAATCGCAGTTTTTGGCCTACTGGGATCGCTGTCAAAGTTTCATCCTAGACAATCTCATACCATTTCTACAACTGCAAATTTTTGACCTTTGTGGGAGACAATAAACTGTAGATAACGTCCTAATCTTTTATCAGAATGTCAGGGGCCTTACAACCAATTTAAAGGCCTTTTTTGCTGCTCTAAACGAAACATACTTCATTATTGTCCTTACTTGGTGTACAGATTTGATAGAAATTCAGAAAATAGTATAATAGATCGAGGAGGCAGAGTTCTGACTGTAAAAAAACAACTATAAATCCGTCTGTCCATTGATTATCCTGTCATTGAATGGATATATCTTATTATAAATCCCACTTAAATTCTGTGTCTTGTGCCTGTGACATTTTACAAAATGTCCTACTTGTTGGCCGTTATGAGCTACCATTTGGACTGTTACCTTGTAATATCAAATCAGCAAAAGAAATTATTTTGCTACACTATCGCTTCTTTAGGCTTGTCTCGATATAACCAAGTGCTACATGATAATAATTCTGTTTTGAATTCATGCTTTACTAGTGTTGAAATTGATTCGTTGTAAAATGTGTGTAGTTATCATCCTGCATTAACACTCCAAATTAAATGTACAAAAATAAACTATTTGGAACTAGCAAAGGTCTTTTATTTCTACTTTAAATCTGCTGGTGTTGTTAGTCTCACTAATAACTTTTCTATAACTGGGTGACAATGTTGAATAATGAATTAGAAATCACAATTAACAATTCTTACTCTGTTGTATTGCATTGGTTTGTATCTGAGAAAGAATGTCTTTCAAATGGCAGATTTACAATCACATGTACTTAAAATTTTTATATTTGATATTATATATGAATATTGCTCACAAAAAGTACAGCAAACAGTGATGTTGATTATAATTAAGTTTCTTTTTTGCTCAGACAGTGTTCGTCACGAACAAAACAATGTTATGATTGTTATACAGTATGTGGATTTAGGTAACATGAAAAATATTTATTATTGATTTTATCAAAAAAAATTATTCTATATAAAAAGTTTTGCTTATTAAAAAAATAAGTTTGGTTAAAAAAATCCCATATAATATACAAGTTGCGCAAAATACACGCAAAAGCAAATAGGTAAAACAAAAAAGTAGGAAATGAAATCAACTTAAAATTTGTTTTCATGTTCACCATTAATTTTTTCAATAATTAAGTATCTTATCAAAAAACTTTTACAAAATTTTTGACATAATTTTTGTTTGGATTTTAAATTTTTTGGTTTTGTAAATTTCTATTTTTGTATTTATTTCGTACCCTGTATATAAAGTTACATTCTTTTTTAAATCAATCATATTTTTTAGATAATCAAAACTTTATGAAGAATAACATTTTCGCCTAAAATCACAAATAAAAAAGTTGTCCATTATTTACCCAAAACCGCACACATGCTATATAACAAATGTTAAAAATGCTGTTAATGACAATTCTAAATATTTGTGGAACTTTCTTTGATCTCAGGCCCATCATGGTTCTATTACCGGGGAAATTAATGTGGATTCCAGAAAGGCCAACAATGGAACATGAATATAATGGGCCTGATGACATACCCAACACAGTGTTAAAACTACGTTCCCACTCTCAATTTTCTTCTATCATAATATTTCCAAATCCCTTAGCTCTTATGTGTTCCCTGATATCTGGACGTTATCATATGTTTCTACTATTCGTAAATCTGGAAACAAGAATGACATATTGAATTATAGATTGATAGGTATTGTCTTAGCTATACCGAAACTCTTTGACCACTGAAATACTGAAGATGGAAAGCATTCTCAGTGTGAACATTTTCAAAGAATATCCAAATCTTTCAGATGCTTGGTGCCATCAAGCAAAGCACTAGGCTCTTTCATAATGTTAGCCCTATTTGTTGGCTACACCCTAGTTCCTTAGTTCATCCACACCTTGATTATAGCTCTAGTGTTTTTTATCCCAATTATCAGACACATGTTGAAAAAAACTGATAAGGTGTAGCATACATTTCTGTTACATTTCATTTAAACTTAACAGAACTATTTAGGAAACACTGTTCCCAAAAAATACGTGTACGCGCGATACATCAACAAAACAAAATTAATAGAAACAGATATTTAACCCAGGCTGAATGCCACACTTGCATCATGGACTATCAAAATCTTATTCCTACATTCTCAGATCAATCAAGCTACAATGCATCAAATTTGTTTCCTAAATTAATGTTTTTCTTCACCTCAAACAGCAAATAATGAATCAACAAAGCAATGCCGCTAACATTCATGATCCTAGAATAGTTTTTGCTACTATTTCTGACAGCAGAGTTCTACAAGAACATGTCTGCAAAGTTGTCAGAAAGAAAAATGCCCTAAAAATCTTTTTATTTGCCTTCCCTGAATTTTACTACATTACAAGCTAGAAATAGTTCTTTCTTCTGTCCTGTTTGTGTGTGTCTGTTTTAAAAAATCTTTTGTTCATTGAAAATATCATACTACTTATCCCTTAAAACTGGGGAAAGGCATGCTTCCCTGTCTCAGCAAGTTACGTAAGACAATAGGGTCTAATTTTTAAATGAGTTCAACATTTTGGCTTTTGCTCCACTCCACTTTGAGAGCCTAAATTCTGTTTCTATGATCAAAACCAATGAATTTGAATTAATTAAAAAACACAGTACTTTGTTGTGTTATACTATTGCCATTAGTGCAGTGGCCTTCTAATTGTGATAATTTAAGTGCCTTTTGAGTCACAAAGTGTTTGTCTTTATTTTGATGAGTGAAACCATACAAGCTTCTTTGTTATTATTGGATCAAAGAAGTGGCTCGAAGATAATTTGGTATTTTCATAATCTAGTAAATGTTTATTTTACCAGCTTATTTATATGACTTGTTACTTATGTAAAAAGAACTAAAGTGTATTAGTAAATTCCAGTGCTAAATAAGGACATTTATTTTACAGGGAAGGGAAAGTAAGACCTTTCTAATATTGGTTTGTTTAGCTTTGAGTGAAATTAAAAATAATTCTTTTTACTTATTTAAAACTGATTTATTTAAAGTAATATAAAGTTGTTTTAGTGGTATGAATGAAAGTATTAGATTAAGAATTTAGTTTGTTTTTCATGTATCACAGTTTTTATTGAAATAGTTATTGTAGTTTGAAATAGGCTGTCATGCCTGTAAATACATAAATAAAATCAATTCTACAGGTGGAGGCAAAGATCTTGCTACAGCCGCTGCAATTGGAGAGAATCGAGATATAAAACTGAAGCAAGAAAAAGACATCAAGCCAGACATGAAAATGAGTCCAATGGGACCTATGGGAATGAATAGCAAAATGATGGCCAGTATGCCACCAATGAACATGCACCCAAGTGCTTATGATATGATGAGGCAGCCAAGTAAGTTAGACTGTTATATTTAAATATCTTTGTTAAATTCTACAATAACATAGAAATCCAGAAATCAGTAATAATATTTAGTTAGGATTTGATTTAAAAAGTTTTAGTTATATGGTTGGAGGGTTATAATAAGTGATATACAGGATGTGTCAAACTCAGTGGTCTATTAGAAATATCAGAAGAACCATGAATAGATTACTATAAAAATTTGTCTCTGACCAAAAGAAATATAAGCTTCCTTTTTAATATTTGGTGTTAACCCTTTTACTCTAAACTGGTCGCAATATCTGTCTTCTGAATGGATTCTCTTGAATATCATTACTTTTTGTGTTTTCCAGAATATTCTAAACACTTGTTATATTCCATACACTTACATTCAACTGTTTTCGAGGAAGTGACTCGTGAAAATTGACTTTTTTGACTATATGAAGCCTTGTGCCTGGGGATGAAACGGATATCCGGCGGTACTACTAAATCCAGCTGATCCGGCCCAAATACCGGATTACCGATCCGGCCGCATCATAAGCATGATCCTGCCGGATCAACAAATTGATTAATCCTGTATCAAAAGTTCAAAAATCTGTTTAGGGGCCAGTGTGTTGTAGTGAGTTAGTATGAATTGAAAAAGAAATCAATGATTGAGTGAAAAATCTATTTGTAAGACTCGTAATGAAATGAAATTAATAAGAACAGTATTACCCGCACATCAGCTTAGTTGTTACAGATATCAAATAAACTTTACCATATTAATCTTTACATATTTTACTTTTTTACTACTTTATTAATTCAAACGTTGGAACAAATGACATAAAAGATATCACCAAAGGGTAGCAAAACAACAATAGTAATTCAAATATTGGACAAATGCCATAAAAGTTGTAACAAAAAAGAGTTAAGTTAGTAACACACTAACCTAAAACTTAATTATATAATTTTTATTTATCAATAGTCAAAATTTAATTGAGCTAAATTATGATGGATGAATAATAGCTTTTCTGCATTTTCAGTTGATAATCTAGACCTGTTGCCAACATATATAAAATAAAAATAAAATAAAATAATCTCTATTGTATAACACAAAATATTATCTAAACAAAGGTGGAAAGTACCGAAAAAAAATCGTATTTTAATAACCATCCTACAAAACTAAGAAGGTAAATAAAGAATTGTACTAATGCGAAAATATAGTTTACAACGAAAGGTGACCAGTACAAACATGTTTCTTAACATTAAATTTAAACGAAGGTACACTTAACACTTTAAAATTACGCGGAAGAGAGTTATAAATTGAAGCAGCCAAATACAGGAAGCAGTCTTAAAAATTGAGTTCTATGTCTTGTTATAAGTTCCCAATTCCGGAAAACAAACGTTCCGAATAGACACTAGTGGCTTGGCTTGATAAGAACTGTCTAGCAATATTACTTATGTCAGGAAATTTTTTATAATAATCACACCACCACTTCAATGGATCTGCTTTCCTATCTAGATATTGCATTTCGTAATATGCATTAAGCTGATCAACTATGTGTTTTCCAAAATTTTCAGTTTGTTTAGATGTTGAAGGGGTAGCAATATCATGGTACCATTGCCATAAGCTCAATGAACCCTTTGACAATATATTTTCCGCTGTTTTCTTTTTCTTAATAACTAATGGTTTATCATCACTGACAGTATCACTGCTTGGTGTATCTTCTATTTGGATTTTAGATTCGCCTGTGTTGTTCTGAAAATCAGAAAGTTTAATGAGAAGTAACTTTTTAATTCCGTCGTTGGTATCTCTAGAAAAAAAACGTGTTTTATATCTCGGGTCAACAGTAGTAGCCGAGGTGTAATAGTCTGTAGTCTCTACTTCAGAAAACCTTCTCAAAAGGCTTTCGACTAATTGTTCTCGCATAAGCCTTACACCACGCAAATTTTTTATTTTAGTAGATGAAAGATAGTGCTTCAAAGTGGCGATGGTTGGAATTATGTCAGAAATAATGGAGTCTGTGCTGCTCATCTCTTTTGTTATTTGTACGAATGGTTTGAGTAATTCTAGCACTGATTGTAACAGATCCTGTTTTCTGTCAGGTAAAGTGTTCCACATCTTTTCAGTTCCAGTAGTCTCTCCAACATGTAGAAGGTGGAATTCCACCTAGTTTGCACATCTTGGATTATTTTTTTCTGACTTAAATTTAAATCTTTTTGTATTCGGATTGGTTAGTCACATGCTAAAAAAGAATGATTAAAGTGTGTTGCTATTAGTCGAACAGCACTTATCATTTCTGATACTGAATCTTGGGATTTAATACTGTCATTTATTTTTAATTGTATTTTATGTATAAAGCATCCTTCGCTATTAATTTCCGCATCCCTACAACCTTTAACCATGTTTGCTCCCCTATCTCTTAATGTTAGATGAATTTTTGTTTTTTTAATGCCCCAATTATTTATCAAAAATATAATTTTGCCTGCTATTGCAAGTCCAGTATGACGACCAGTAAACCTCTCACTGCAAAAAACGTTTTCTTTTTTCCAATTTTCCAAAATATAGTGGCATGAGATACTAATAAAACTTTTATTTGTATTTGAGCATGTCCAAATATCAGAAGTAAGGGAAACGTAAGTCGAATTATTTAATTTCATGCAAATTAATTTACGTATCCTATCATAAATATCAGGAATTATATTATCAGAAAAATGTTTTCTAGAAGGTAAGTTATATTAAGGAACAATACTGTACAGCAACCTCCTAAACCCAATATTGTCTACTATCGCATATGGCTGACTATCTAGGCAAATCATTTCTGCAATTTTATAGTGAATTTTTTTTGAACGCTGGTCATTAATATCCCATTCTTTTTTTGCAAGCATAAACTCGGTTAAAGTTGGCTGTAGGACTTGGTTGCAGCTTTTAGATATGTCTAGAAGAATAATTATTCGTAATCACATTTTGAATCATTGAATCTTAAAAACTAAATTGCCTATCTGTAACTACTTGCTTGCCCTCCTTAATACTTTTGATACAGTTTCTTTCATATTCTTCACTGTGGTGGCGTTTTAAATAGTTTAACATAGGACTCGTAGAAGCTGATTTACCGCTGCCTCCCCTTGACGCAATCATTTTACACAAATTACAAACTGCTTTATTATTATCGTCTTTCTGCAGTTAAAAAAAACACCACACTTTACTTTTTCCTTTTACCATTGTAGACATAATGAAAATAAATGAATATTATCTATAGTAAAATTTTCAGTATTTTCTGCTTACACACCAAACATTGAATGCGTATTGTATGTGAACATAAATCGATGGCACTCAAAACGATTTCGGGGAATTACCTTCGTTTTATCAATTGATTCGGCGTTGCCAGTGCTATGTTGTACCAATGCGCGACGAAGTGTTGTTTGTTTCACCCATTTTTTGTGGCCCTAGGCGGTTTCGGTAATCCGGTCAAGTTCCGTTCCGGTACATGCCTACTTGTGACTGCCAATCGACTTGAAATAAAACAGATTGCATTTTCATATCTCAGTTTTTAAATATCTATTTCTGATGCCAATTTTTAATTTGGCAGGAAATGCCAAATTTTGACTTCCTGTCAAATCGGAAAATGGGTGGGGAAGTAGGGAATCAAATCTAAGATAGGAAAGTGAAATCCATTATGTTTCAAGTTAAATCATTTGACAGATACAGGGCTTGAAAGGGCTAGAAATATCAATTTTTAAGAGTCATTCTCTCGAAAACAGCTGAATTAGATATAACAAATATAATACAAAGGGTGTTTTTTTTATTTTCTCTGTATACTTCTAATAGGCATTTGAGTTTGGCACACCCTATATTTTTTATCAATATTTATCAGTAGTCTCTTTAAACAGTAGTTTAGGATTCGCTCAATTTTAGATGTTATTAATAATTTATGAATAAACAATTTTTTGTTTGTGGTTTCTATATATGCAGAGTGGAAGAAATTTGGGCTGTTGGATGATTTTTGCAGAGGGCATTTTTTATTATTTCTTAAATTCATCCATGATCATTCTTATAGTTGTTTCTTCATTAATCCTGTAAACTGGTTTCTGATATTCTGTTAAAACCAGTGGGGATGTTTTAAATTTTAGCTGACAAGTGAACATGATTCCAACCCAGTAGCAAAAAGTTGGTAAAGGTAATGCCAGATTCACAATTTTCCTGTCACCTTTTTTTTTACTGGCATTGTACAGAGTGATGTTGCTATTGTCCAGCTCCCCTAACTTGCTTATTTTCATTACTACACTATTAAGTTATAGTTTAGTTTACAGTTACAGTTTACATACCTGTACAATCCTAATTATGTTTTATAGTGAGAAAAATAAATTAGAGAGACATTACACATGATCACCAGCACCTCAAAAAATTTAAGTTTATTTGTAGGTTATTTTTGTATATAGACAGATACAAAAATTTAGCATTTGAAGTTTTTTGGGTTCAAAAATAACTCAAATTCAAAATTACTTTATTGTCTTTATAGAACAAATTCTTGTTGACCAAGCAGTATCTTAATTTTTATCAAAGATTAGAAAATGTAAATAATAGATTGAAAGTATAAACAATATAACTTAAAATAAAGCTTATATCTAGTTAATCTACTAACACCAAGCAAAATAAAAGTGTATAAGTCGACAAAAGATTAAGTATATAAATTAACAAACAACAAAAGAATAATAAAAACAAGAACAAATATTAAAATAATAAAACTAATTAAAATTGTCATCAAAAAATTTGTCAACGCTATAGTAAGCCTAATTCAACAATAATTTTTTTACTTGTTTCCTAAATTTCTTCTCCCTTTGGATTTCCCTCATACTTGAAAGATAGGTGACTAAAGATCTTCTAGATTTTTGTTCATAAGAAATGTGGATTCTAATATAAAAATCGATGCCTGGGTTAAAATTTTTTGGGATAAAAACAATGGTTTACAGCACTCTCTAAAGTGAATTTTACACATATATCTTAGTGCTCTTTTTTTCTAAAGAAAGATGATTTTAAACAAACCACCAGAATGTTCCTCAAAAGCATATACCATAACACAGATGAGATTCTATTAAGTCCCTATAGGCCCCTCTAACAATACTTACATTCAATTCATCTGAGATAACTCTCATTGTGTAGCAATTTATATATCCCACTCAATTTTTTTGTGATCATTAAATTTTAATTTATTATCAACATATAACCCCAAAAGTAAAATATCTCCCAATTTACATTTAAAATTCAAAATACTCGTTTTGGAAATATTTAAGGTTTAGCGGTTTACAATACACCAATCTTTAACTTTCTTCGTATCAGAATTTATAGTACAGCTGTCCATATTATGCCATAGAATTGGTTCATCGTCTGCAAAAAGTGTGAATACGCCAGTTACATTGATATGCACTAATATTTTAAATTCATGAATAAATTAATGTTCGAAATGTGCTTGTTTTTTTTTTCAGATAGTTAAATTTCCAAAATAATGGTGTTTGTATCAGAAATTAATTTTAAGTAGAGTTGAAGGAACCAAATCATGCCAACGAAAAAAATTAGCTTATTTGAACAATCTTGTTTATTTCTTCATCAACTTAAAAGGTCAAATATTGAGGGATAGATTTGTTCCACTTTGTATGTATGAAGATATATTTGAGAGTGAATAGCATAAACAGCTACTAAATTTTACATTTTTGAGTCAAAATATAATTTCACATATTTTTAAACATGATCGAATTAGAAATTGTAGGTGCATTTTTTATTGATAATATATATTCTGAAGTCAAGTAAAGCAAATATTATGGATAATAGATGTAAGTGGTATGATTGACTTTTACTATGGCTAATGTCCATATAAGGAAACTCTCAAATATATTTTAATATAGTGTACTTAATTTTTTCTTAAATATTTATTTTGATTTGTTTTTTTTTTCAAGTTGTTTTGGTTTATTATTGGTTATTTAAAAAGTAATTTTATTATTTCTTAAAATTTACTTTGATGTTATGGTAGAAAGGTGTTAGAATTATAAGAATATTTAGTTTTTGTATTTTTTCTCTATTTGTGTAAGAATCGAAAAGAAAAAATTACCATATTTTTACGTTAGTAGCAATCATTGTTGGCAAAATCGAAAAAACCAAAACTCTAAGCAGATATTTCATTTACAGGAATTTTAATAGTTATGCTGATCAGTACTTTTTAAAATTTTAAGATGAACTTTATTTATTATACTATACAGCATTATCAAAAAAAGTAGTATAATATAAACTGATAAGTATTGATCAGACTTATTAACAGTAGAACAGTGCTACTCAAATGGTGGCGAACTGGTGCTGGTCTGGAATCCAGATTAGAACCAGACTCCAATGAAAATTTTAGTCACTCACACACTCAATAATTTCGTTTTTTGCGATAATCAAAGCTTTAATAAAACGTGTAATGTGTTAATACCCTTTGATTTCATAAATTCTTTCTACAAAGAAAATTACACCAGAATTGAGAAAAGCTTCTAATAAAGTGATATAAATTATAAACTTCTGAAATCAAACGCCCTAAACTGCTCCTGGCATTATGCCTATTACCTAAATGCAAAAAGTGATTACAAAATATATTGATATAGCAGCTAATTTATAAGGTGGACTAACCACGTTTCTGTCAGAAAAAACGAAAAAAGTTCTATTCTAGTACGTCTTGCTAAACTAATGTGATTATTGGATATTTTCTGGTGATGTTTGATAATGGTAATACGTCCATGCAAGGAGGAATGTCCTTTTATACAGATTCCCTAAAAGACCACATAAATTTAACGTCGATTTATTTAAGGAGATACTAGTTGACTTGCAAAATATATTGTTTGATCTCTATCGAAACTTAATTTCCAAACTGCCCTTGATGCGTATTTTAAATAAATGACAACATAATAGTTTTATTAACCATTTTAGAAAAGTCCTGGGATTCATAAATTGTCTTAATAGACAGAAGCTCACTAGTCCTTAGTCACATGAATATTTTGTGTTTTGTGTGTATTTCATTAATTTTATGACCTTGTGGTTGATAACAAATGAAATGTGTTATTTTACAAGTCCATAGAAATAGATATTTACCTCGGTCCTTGTAATAAAAATAATTGAGTAGCACTGTTATAGAATAACTATTTAGCTTAACATTTGTCCCTCAATAAGTACCAGTCAAAAACTTAAATGATTGGAACAAAAGTGGACTGTTCGTAACTTAACTCTTTAAAAATTCTGTCAAACAGTGGGCCCTCCATATGGCGGTCCAGCCACCACGGCTAGCATGGGTAACCTCGCCGCGATGGCGTCTATGTTGAGCAGTTTGACGGGGGGCCCTATGGCCAACATGTTTGGCGTCGGGCCCCAGGGTGGTCCCGGAGGCTCCAGCGCGGCCTCGGCTTCCGCCGCCGCCTTTAACGCTGCGCAGTTTTTGCAGCAGAGTAAGTGTTTGGTGGTTTTGTGACTCGTAGTTGCATAAATATAGTAAATCTTGCGAATGAATTACCTTTTTTATAATAACATCCTTTACACCCCTGCGATAGTGGGGCTAAATAATGTTCGGTAATACTTTTTATATTTTAATGTAATTTTATGTTACCTGAATTAAAATACCTATGTACTAGATTTTTTATATATATAAAAAAACTTCCTACTGGCGCAACTCACCCTAATCTCGGTTAACCACGCAGAGAGTTTCATAACCTAAACCTGATTACAAATTACATGTGTTTAATAAAAATCTTTGTGTTTCATCATAATCTAAACTAAGCAAAAACGCAATCTGATATTATGTTACTACACCATTCGCACCATTAAACCGACAACTTTGGTATAGAAATTGAGACGTCTAGTCGTTAGGCTAAGTTAGCCCTTGCAGACTACTCCAAGGGCTTCCCCATTATCTACTCAACCTTTGGTGCTTTCTTAAACCTTATACTTCAAAAGGAGATCCTTAACTTTAACCCTCTATTTCCTCCTCACCACATGCATTATAGGTCAAGTCTTCCTTTATGCCTAACAGGACCAGATATTTCTTCAATCGATAGTGGCCTGTAAGCACTTCCATGAGGGAGCTGATTTTCTGTATACTTCTTGTGAGCAACCAGGCTGTTTTATCGTGCCAGTTGTTCTCTGACAGTCTTTCCAATGGTCGCATTGGTCCTAAACCAGGCCCGTGCTGGCCTTAGACGAATTCACCTCGCACGTCTTCCACTAAGCCTTCTTTAATTTCCTCCATGGTTGCCACCAACTTTTACTTGTGTGTACTGTAGACTGTATACTTCCCATAAGGAAGCCGTTGCTTCAGTTTAGTTTCCCTATGTAAGCTCCTGCATCTAATAGCTGCATCTAGCTACTCGCGACCCATCATGGTAGCTCTCTAGGTGCTACTGAGATGAGATTATGACTGGCGATCTCCCCTCTTCCGCCAAACGTCTCCATACCTCTGGAGTTGAGCTGTTATTGCCTCCTTTTTAACCAAGTTAGCTAAAGGCGGCCGAGCCTAACAATACATTCAGTATGACTGATGGCATTGTCCTCATAGTCATCCCATGAGGGAAGCCTGTGCTTCAGCTTAGTTTCCCTGTATAAGCTCCTGCATCTAATAGCTGCTTCTAGCTACCCGCGACCCATCATGGTGCTACTGAGGTGAGATTATGACTGACGATCTCCCCTCTTCCACCAAACACCTCCATATCTCTGAAGTTGAGCTGTTATTGCCTCCTTTTTAACCAAGTTAGCTAAAGTCGGCCGAGCCTAACAATACATTCAGTGTGACTGATGGCGTTGTCCTCATAGTCGTAGCCATGCATGCTAGTCTAAAAGCATAGGCTACTGTGTGCTTGATTACCCTGTTATTAATCCACCTATCTATGTAATAAAATATCTCATACAACGAAATATGTGTAACAAACCCTGGGTGGTTTAAAAAGTAATAAGGGATTGCATTTACACTCTAGGTTTTAATTACAAATCTTTCGATTGCATTTACACTCTAGGTTTTTATTACAAATCTTTCCCCTTACATTTTAAATTATTTGTTCAGTCTGCAAAAACGATTGCCTTAGGTTTGTAAAAGATGTTATGTGCTCACCATTCCAGTTACAGTTTTGCTGATGGTGATATATTTAATAAATGTTGTTGGTTTATTTCAAATTACGAGGAATCGTTATTTGATATGCCAGTTGTAGCAATTGATATTAATAATACTTCGCTGAATTTACTATAGCAGTAGAGTTGCATCCCTAGGTGCCTGGCGTGGTGGGAATGTTTGTGCCTTTTGTGCATTTAGAAGCATTTTTAGAAACGCCTAGTTAGTTAATCTTCTGAAAAAAATATGATCTTTTAACCCCTATTTCTGCATCTATTTGTTCAGTTTGCAAAAATAAGTAATTATATCTCATTGCTTTAAAATGTTCAAAGAAATCGTCCAGTTTTAATTATATGTCTTTAAAACAGAATTTCGCTAGTCTCGGGGTCAGTCAAATAGATAAAATTTACTTTAAATGTATTTCAGTGAGATACGTGTTTCGACCTGCTGGTCATCATCAGACCTTAAACGTTCCCAGTCAGTTTAAAGACAAAAGCTACTTTCTAAAGTGTTCATTTAATATGTGAAATTTGTAGCCGTTTTTGTTTTTAATTTAAACTGGCTGTCTAATTTGTAGGTGTGATGATGACTGGAAGGACGAAATACAGTGAAATATGTTTAATATAACTTTTATGGAGACTAGTGGTTTCTTTTTTAAAGTTGTGTTATAAGATTTAATATTTGTTAACCAATCTAATATGAGAAGTGGTTATCCTGCTTAATTAAATTTTATGCTTTAGTTTAATATATAATAAAGAAATCTCTGATTGAGTAAAGGCTGCGTAAAAAATGTTTGAAGTAATATTCCATACTTCTGTACTTTAAAAATATGCTTTTCTAATAACACAGCCATAAATGAATACATGGAGCTTTAAAGATATTGAATTAAATATATTATTTTAGGTACTTATTTTTACAGTGTGGGTCATAATGTTCTCAGTATACAGAAAATTGTTTTTTTATAAATGTTTCAGAAATAGCCTTATTAAAAGTCGGGCATGAAGAGGAAATTATTTTGACAGTTTAAAATTTTAGGTCAAACATACAGGGAGTGTTGAAAGAAAACAAATATCTGAAATGACCACCGAAAAGTGGTATTAGAATGAATGTCGAAAAATTTTACTGGGAAGAGACGCATAGAATTGAGTTTAAAGCCCAAAATGAAAATTCGAACAAATGGCACTTTTTTGGCTCTAACGTATCTATGGAGCAATATAATGCAGGTTTTGTAATTAATATAATACTAATAGGCGAATATGTAGGAAAATATTCATCGTTTAGCTATAAAATAATTGAAAATATTTTCTAAAGAATTAAATAAAAATTATCGTTTCACACGCGAAACTACTATATTCAATGCGCTTTATCCGATCGTAATCCTTGAAATGTTTTACATAATTATTGATCGTTTTTATAAAATCTTTCACCAAAATATTTAAGAAAATTACTGAAATCAAAATAAAATGTGTTAATAAATACATTTTTTAAATTATTTATAAAAATAATTTTTGTCATAATTAATTTGCTTTAATATTTTGAGTAAAGGATTTGGTAAAAACTATCAATGTTTCTTCTGAACCCCTACATTACAATAAAATTATTGAAGACATCTTAAGGGTTTATTTAAGATACAGGGCATCGCAACAGTTGAGTTTCATGTGCAAACTAATAATTCTTATTTAGTTATCCACTTAGAAGTTACTCTAATAAAATGTTTACTATTACTTGACAGCTAAACGATAAATATTCGCTGTTTAGAACTATTTTGATAACAAAACCTGCATTATATTGTTTCATATGTACACTGTGACAGAAAATGTGGTAGTTCAGATTAGTTGTAATTTCAAATTGTTCAAGTGAGCTTTAAATTTAATTTTAAGCATCTATTCCAAATAGGATCTTTCAATATTTTTGTCATCCCCTTTTTTTACTTGTCCATATTGGATTTTTGTTTTTTTTTCAGCACCCTGTATGTCTGATCTAAGATTTGACATTGACCAAGCTATTTTTCGTTATTTAACTTTACTCAAGAATAAAATAAATTTTCTGAAAAATCAATTACCAAATATTTTCCAAATATTTTGCAAACATTATGGTACACACTGTATATTGTAATATACTCTATTCCATGTATGACCAACGTTTTATTGTTAAATTTCACTCTTAGTTATATGCATGAATTTTGTAATTAATCATTAGAAAAAAATATTTGCCATCCACACAAATCCTGTAATTATTAAATATGTTGCAGTTCACCCAGTTTTAATAATCTTGTTGAAGAATAAAACAGAACGTTATTCAAGTAGTATGGTATTATGCAAAAACGTTCTTTAATTTTTTTATTTCACGCTTTTATAAGATTTTGATTTACACTTTACCAGAATGATGCCACATGTTTTCGGTCTGGTAAACATAACAAGTAAAATGTTATATAATAGCAGCTATATTGTGTTATTATAAAGGGAAGTCGAATAGTAGCGTCTTGTATCTCAATGGCTATTTCGCTACATTGTCAGAGAAGAAAGAAGAAAAATAGGAAGCTGGCCGTTTTTTATTGTAGCTCATTGAGTGCTCTTTTGAACTAGTCAAAGATTACATTGCTAGACCTTCTGCAAGTTAAAAGAAATGCCAACCTTTTATTTCTTGCCAATATTTGTCAAAACATTGCAGATAGATCAATAAACAATCTGTACACAATACAAATCTGTATCTTCTAATGTATTATTAGTAGTTACATCGTTATTATTAGTATTAAGAAGTATACTAACTTAAGATATTGTATAGCTTTTACTATGATTAGCTTTTGAAATGACGTCAGATGTAAATTAATATACCGATATGCCTGCTGTAATAAACATTTTGTTAACTATAGACTTTTTTTGTCAAAACGGTTTTTTAATTTTTACTCTAGCTATTTTATTAGTCTTGATTTTATGGGGTATTCATTTTGTACATTTCTCGAGATCATTCATTCAAGTCCATGAAAAAAACTTTAACATCTTATATCTCAAAAAAAATGTAAACGTTTTTGGAATTAAAAACGAATATCTTATGTCAAGACTTATAAAACGCTTAGAGTCGAAATGAAAAAACTGTCTCGGCAAAAAAGCTGTATATCATAATTATCTTACATCTGACATAATTCCAAAAGCGAATTGTAGTAAAATCTATAGAATACATTAAGTTAGTGTTTGGTAAATTCCAGCTAACTTTTGTCACATCCTGTATCCAAACTTCCTACTTGTTTATTTATTTCAAATAGCATACGCTACAGCAGCCATGTCAAACTCAAAGTAACTGGTGGGCCAAAAGCATGAAGACCATCGATTAGGTGGGCGGCAAAACCTTATCTTAAAGAAGACAAACTACTGAAAATCTTGAGAAAAAGTACTATTATAGGACAAGTCTGTTTATTAAATTTCCAATAAAAAGGACATTACAAAAAACTACAAACATTAAATTTTTTTGCCAGATATTTGACATCTTTTGTCTTTAATTAAGTTGTCTATTTGTGGCGCGAATTTATCGGCGGAAATAACTTTTAAAACTGCTTCCAAGTGTGCTTTCCTTAAGAAAATAGTTGTTCACACTTATAGGTACTTCCAAACATTGACAGGATTTTACAGGCAAATTTTCTCATTTCTTGGTATTGAACAGGCAAGTACTTATAAAATTCGAGTGTACCAACACTATCAAATTTTTGTTTTAAATGGGTCTGACACTGAATCTCGATTACTTCCATTTGCAAGTGAGGGGGAACTTTATCAATATCGATAGTGAAAAGACCAGTAAATAGAGAAAAATTGTTTTCTTGGGTCTTAAAATCCTGAAAACGCTTCTCAAATTCTGCCAGAAGGCTTCTCATTTTCTCTGAATATATTTTGTATGATATTGGGACACTTGTGCTTTCCTGATATGCCTTACAAGTCAGAAAATGTAACAGATTATCCTCTGCTAACTGCTTTTCCCACAACATCTTCTTACACTTGAAAGCTTTCACTTGTAATAGTAATAACTTGACGTGGTCCTTCCAATTTCGTATTTAAGTCCGACAAGTGTTTTGTGATATCTACCATAAATGAAAGATCTTGTAAAAAAGGTACATCGCATAATAAGCTGACATCTTCTCCTTTGGTTCTATGAAAACGCGTATTTCTTCTTTGAGTTTCCAAAACCGGTCGAGTACCATAGAACACGAAAGCCACCGCACCTCTGCATAATATGGTAAACCAGTGTACTCACTTTCTAAATCAAGTAAAAATGCAGAAAACTGTCGCTGATTAAGGCCTCGTGACCTTATGAAGTTTATAATTTTTTTCACTGACTTTAAAACACTTTCCAACTTGTTCACTTTTGAGCATAAAACTTCTTGGTGGATTATACAATGAATATGATGCACATCTGGTTTGTCACTGCCCGTTTCTCTGATCTTTGTCTGTAATATTTTAACGAAGCCATTTTTTACTCCAGTCCTTGAAGGAGCTCCGTCTGTTGGAACGGAACACAGTTTTGACAAATCTAAATTGTACTTTTGCAGAAGTCCATAAACAGCATTGAAAATATCTTTCCCAGTTGTTGTATCATGCAATGGTACTAATTCCAGTAATTATTCATACACATTGATATCTATATCAACCGCACGAAGAAAAACAGTGGGTTGCGGCACACCACACACATCCATACTTTCGTCACAGGCAATAGAAAATGCAATGAAAGAGTCTGATTTTGTTTTTATCTGATCACTTATATTGGCAGCCAACTCAGTAACTCTTTTAGCCACAGTATTCCGGGACAAGGATATATTTTGAAATGCCTTTACGGTCCCGGGACTTACAATTTCCGCGGCCTTTACAAGGCACTGTTTTATAAATTCACCTTCAACAAATGGTTTTGAGTGTTTCGCGATCAACTCCGACCGTACGTAGGTCACTTGAAGGACAGATTCATTTTCTCGTGTAAACATAAGCTGCTGATCTTTCAACTGTGATTTTAACTTATTTAACTTTTCGTTTCTGACCATGCCTGTATACTTATCAAACATAGTTTTATGAATATCATAGTGACGTTTTATATTATATAATTTTGGGACACCGACTGTACTGTTACAAATCAAACAAATAATTTTTCTTTCACTTCACAGCAAAAAAACTCTAATTCCCACTTTCCTTGATACGATGTACGTTAAGTGTTGTAACAATAAGTGCGCAACTCAACTCGAAACTCTATCGCAGCTGACTCATAACTGACTAAACACTGAACGACTGAACTCAATAGAACACGGCTTATATACGGATTGTGATTTCTCGAGTTCTTTCCAGAATGTTCAGATAGCGTCATCTGTGTTTTTGCGCGATAGAATTTCATGGAACAAGCCAGATAACGTTTGGCTTTAGGTTTTAGATTGAGTATGTGTAGTTCATCCTCTTAAACATCGATGGCACTATGTACAATTCTACATTTTATTATAGCAATCGTTGTTGCAGCGGCGCGCGCTTTCGAAAACGGTTTACAACTTGTTCGCGGGCCGCATTATCTGACTGGTTTCAAAACTGATTTGGGCCGCAGAAAAATGCTCACTGGGCCGCATGCGGCCCGAGGGTGGCATGTTTGACATGGCTGCTCTACAGAGACAACCTCCAAATGGTATGGTTAAAACCAAAATTAAAATAAGCTTAAAAAACAGTATTTCAAAATACAAAGTACAAAATTCAAAGTCAAGGTTCGTATTAAACGTATCCACTAACTAAAAAAAAGTATAAAAATATATGTACAAGTCTACAAGAAAAACAGAAACAAAGCATTTTAACAATATAAAAATACTAATCATTACAGCAAACTTCTCTAAAAAGCGCCGAAACTCATCCGAAAAAGGTCAACATCCGGAAAAATGTCTATTGTAATTTCTCAGAAGCTGATCGGTAAAAGGGTTGATTATGCACATTACTAATGATAACGGTATAACTACTGATCATAAATTATGTGTTAAAGATTTGTGTTGTATACAAGTTGTTAAGTTAGAACAGAAAAAATGTCAGATAAATAAAAAAAATTATACACAAATAGAAAAATGTCCAGTAACAGAAGTAACAACACAGTACACATAACAGAAAACATCATAAAACCAATCTGTTTAACTGCCTTTTTAGTTGGAAAGTGCTGAGTCTGAAAACGTCGTATTCTGGAAAGTGGCGATTGTAATTGCACACTAGTCGGCCAGCAAATATGCTAAGCCGATAATTTGTGCGGTTTATCTTTTTAAACATAGCACAGTCCTGCTAATCCCGCGGGATCCCGCTTGATTTATGTGCGGGACTGGTCTCGCAAAAATAATGCAGGATCCTGGTATCCCTATTCCTGCACTTAGCTTAAATTTGAAATTGTAAAATGACAGTTAAAATAATTTTTTTTACAGTTGTCTTCAATAGACTCATTTATTAACTTCAAACATTTTTACTTGTCCTTTTTCAAAAGTTACGTCGAGTGTCTAAACACATCATAGGTACTTTGCACACACCTTTACTAATCAGTAGTTTTATTATGTTTTCATTTTAACAAAAATGAAATAACTATATGGCTATAAATGGTATGCTTAATATTGTAAAATAATGCTAAATTCTGTATTATATCTTTACGTTTTCAAATAGATAAACTAACTATATGCTTTAATAAAGGTACTAAATATAATAAACGTGCAGTAAGCAGTTTGTATCAATTTATCTTGATTACATGCTTCAGAGCATGTCTTTATGTTAGATATTTCATTATAAAGATTAAGATTTTTTAAATATCTTTATTTATTTTGCATTTTGTCTCTCTGTTTGAGATTGGTATGCCATGAAAAAAATTCAGTTACAAATTAATCACTGTATTGATTTTGTTTAGATGCTAGTAAAACTGCATGTCACACTTTTTTTAAACACATCCTATTATCTCGAATGCTCTATGATTTTCTAAATATCTTATTGGTAATTTGATCATAATATTGTTCTATAAACTGCTTTTATTAACGCTATGTTCATAGTTCTCTTCCTAATAGTTTTGTGAATAATCATAAGGTACCTAGTACCTGTTTAACCATTTCTGCTATGTCTTAAACTAAGTTATAATTTTTCATCGTTTTAGTGGAGATGGCTGCCTTCGGAATGGGTGGAAATCCCTACGGGAATCCATTTCTTCAAAATTTGTCAGCCATGTTGTATAATACTAACCCAATGGCACCTTGGGGTGGACAACTTAGTAATAAGGTAGGTAGGCTTCTTTATCGTAACTTGATTTATCAACAAGTCCTACAATTCGACAGACACACCTAATGGAGATGTGAACGTCTTTTTTTTTTTAAACTTGAAGAATTATTGTCACAAACAGTGAATAAACAAAGGAAGTTGTTTCTAGCTGGCGATTTTAATATTGAACTTATTGAAAATAATAATAATAAAACGATATTTTTGTCAATAATGAGCTCCTTTAATATGTCCCCAACAATAATGACCAATACTAGAATAACTTCAGTATCCAAAAGTTGTATTGATAATATTTTCAATCAAAGTCAAATATAGCTTTAATATCAAAAGATGAAAATCTCATTGACAAAGCAGAACTTAAAATAAAAAATTCTATCTAATTAAATTAATTGTTTTAGAGATATATCTATCTATTTACTGGCATTCTTCACAAATACACTAAAACACGGGACAATCATTACAAATACACTAAAAAGTCATTAAATAAAAATTAGTTTAGCATATAATAAAAACCTGTACAAAATAAAATATGTATAAAATAAGATCTCAGAATGAGATTCAAATATTAAGCTTATTAAAAACAACATAGAAAAACAGTACTATTAAAATGAATCATTAAAATATTCGGTCAGTGAATAGTAAGGTCGACTCCATAAAATTCTTTTAACTTCCTTTTTAAATTTCCTAAAAGAGTCAATTTTTCTTATAGCCTTCGGAAGGTGATTAAATATTTTTTTCCCATTATATATTACCGAATTCTTAACTGAAGTGGATGTTGGTATAGGAAGCGCTGTTATATGGGTATTGCGAGTCATGTAAGCTGGTGTGATTTGAATTTCCTCTCTAAATTTTTCAAAAATCAGACTGGCTGTCTCGAGAATAAAAATACTTGTAAGTGTCAGTAATTTATTTTGAATAAATAATGGTCTACAAAAGTCTCTTGGTTTCACTTGTAACATGAATCGGGGTGCTCTTTTCTGCAAAAGAAAAATTATGTTAAATAAATAACCTGGACAAGATCCCCAGAAATATATACCATATTGCAAATGAGATTCTATCAGAGCAAAGTAAACATTTTTAGCTGTTAGTAGATCCATTTCACGAGCTATAACTCTTAATGCGAAGCATCCTCTGGAAAGCTTTGTGGACAGTTGTGAAACATGTTCAAATTTTAATTTTTCATCAACAAACAATCCCAAGAACTTATTATATTTTACACAGCGTATCTGCTCGTCATTCATTACCACATCCTCCAACTGACACTTAAAACTTACAATATTTGTCTTAGATATATTAAGGGTAAGATAATTAGCATCACACCAGTTTTTAAGTTTTACAAGATCGCAAGTAGTATCATCGGCAAACATTGTAAAGGATCCAGATATATCTAAATTTGCTAAATCGTTTATATATATGAGAAACAGAGGTCCAAGGACGGAACCTTGAGGCACTCCAGACCTTATTGATAATTTTGAGGATCTTTCATTATTAAATGTCGCCGATTGATGACGATCTGACAAATAAGACTTTAACCACTTTAAGACTGTGCTTCTAAAACCATAAATTTCAAGTTTGCTAAGATGTATTCTGTGCTCTACACAATCAAAAGCTTTGGTCAGATCGCAGAATACTGCCGCTGCAACCTCTCCATCATTAAGTCGAAGATACAATTCCTGCAATATAGCAAAAATAGCATCGTTAGTACATTTTTCAGCTTGAAATCTAAACTTAGTATTTATTAATATGTTATGAGCACTCAAGAAACTGGTGATACGTTTTTTGACAAGTTTTTCAATAATTTTTGAAAGTGTTGGAAAAAGCGATATTGGTCTGAAATTCGAGGGTGTTTCAGGATCACCGCCCTTAAAAAGTTGAAGAACTGTGGCGACCTTTAAACATGAGGGAAAATGACCTGAAGAGAATGAAAAATTTATTGCGTCCACCAAAATTCCCAAAACTGCTCCAGGAAGTGATTGGAAAATTTTCACAGAAATATGGTCACATTCAACCGATTTTTTGTTTTTTATTTCTGAAAGTACTCTTTTAACCTCAAAAACATCAGTTGGAGAAAAATAAAGAATCACTTATTGAAGAGTTACGCAGATAATCCATAGCATTTTTCTCTGGCCTAATTTGCTTGGACAATATAATTTTAACGAATATTTAAGTCTGTAGGATAAGTAATATTGATATTGTGACGTCATTTCATTTTATGTTTGTTTGTACAGCTGTATTGACTAATGTAATTTGAAATAAAGAATTATCAAACCAAATAAAATTACTGATAAAGTTTTACTTTCTTATGACTATTTAACTTAATATTTTTGACAGGCTGTTCAACAAATGTGGATGAATCAAATGGACAACAAACCAATGCATCACCATCAAGAAGAGGAAGAAGTTGATGATGAGGAACTCGGAGTAGCAGAAACCTATGCTGATTACATGCCTTCTAAACTTAAACTAGGTAATTAATTTTCTAAAAATTCTAAAAAATTTTCGTTTTTTTGGGTTTAGATCGGGTCAAAATGGACTCACGTTTCGTCTTCGATTGAGCGAGACATCTTCAGGGATCTTAACTCCACAAAATCGTAACTCTGAATGAGCTCGAAGAGACTTAGGCGGGCTTTTATACCAACCTTAACAATCTGGAGTGTGTCAGGCATATAGCTCTTCAACAATTTCAATAATAGAATATCAATATTAATTTTAGAATTGCGCAGAGAGTACTTTAATTATTACTCTGTAATTTTTTAGTTAGGTTTTATCGCCAGATTTTAAAAATAAGTTCTATAAAACTTACTTTCCAGAAATCAGTAAAATAATCAAACCAGGAAAATAATCAGACGATGCTTTTTGTTATAAAACAGGAACATTTAAAATTAAAGCAATCATAATTATTACAAATATCAAAAATAATAATCACTTGATCTGATTAATCACACTATTTACCTTTAATAACATTCCAATGCAATATGTAATACTTGTAACTTTTACTAGCTATTTTGGACCCATGTTTATATAACCTCTTATTTTATGCCAATGAATCGTCGATTAAGCGATGATCCGTGTTTTTTGAAACATCCTGGATAACAAAACATGTATATTTCAGGTAAGAAACATCCAGATCCAGTAGTAGAAACGGCGTCACTGTCTTCTGTTGCGCCTGTAGATGTGTGGTACAGTCTGTCGATTCCAGAGGACACTATTAAAACAGGAGCATTATCTGCTCTTCAGTTGGAAAGTATAACATATACTTCTCAAGCACATGAACACATCTTACCGGATGGGAGTCGAGCGGGATTTTTAATAGGTAAGAATTGTATATCTTAACTCAGATCAAATATGTAAAAAGATAAGTAATAAAATACCATAAGCACCACCACGACGTATTCGTGGTACGTACTTTTTACCTTTCGGTAGGGATATTTTGAGAGTAATCAAGAAATTTGGTATGTTTATAGAGAGGACCTGGGGCTCTCAAACAGATTTTCATATAATTTTCTCGTTTAATACACCATAACTATTGAAAAAATTGATATATTTTTTTGAAATTCTCAGAGATAGAGGTAGTTCTCAGAGAACATTCCTCTCTACGGTCTTTCAAACCCTATTTAAAATGGGAGGGATCGAAGTGTGTTTTTTTAATTCTTAAAACTATGTGAAAATAAGGGTTCCAAGTTTTCGCTAAAAACAAAAAATATTTTGAAAGAGCGTAGGTTAAATTCTTTTAAGGTTTTCTTTTTAAAACTTCTAAGCAAATTACAATTATCGCAGTTTATTTGGCCAAAATTAATTTTTAAAATTTTTTCAGTCAGTCGCAAAAAATTAGTTCTGTTGAAAAATAACTTAAAACAACAATAATGAGAAGGCAAAAGTTCAAAACTGCATTTAATGAAATTTCCAGTAATATAGAGCCTCTTAGTTACCTTGTGGGTATTACTATAACCCAATATTTCACCTTTTTTAATACTGATGTTAAAGAACTTAGAAATGTTATTGTGGGCATTAAAAATAAATAGTTTAGGGGAGATCGACTGACTATAACATTTTTTGAGAATTTACCAGATCGTGTTTTGGAATCCTTGGCAGAAGCAATTAACGTGTCTTGGGCAAAAGGGATGTTCCTCTTTTGTATCAAGCTCGAACGAGTGATTCCAATTCATAAAGGGGGCGATACTAGTGATCCGTCGAATTTTGGGCCTATATTGCTTATCCCCACCTCCAAAATTATTGAAAGACTCACTAAAAATAGAATGCTGTCCTCCCTGAAGTTCTAACTGACGAACAATTTGGGTTTTAAGTCAACAAGAATACGGGTGATGCCACATTCACATTATTGTAAAAAACTACCAGTAATTTATCATCGGTCATGCTACAGCAGCGGTATTCTGTGACTTATCTAAAGCCTTTGACTGTGTCAACCACAGAATACTGCTGCTTAAGCTTGAAAAATATGGCTTTAGGGGCACATCACTGGAATGTTTTAGGTCATACCTGGAAGAACGGAATCCAAAACAGGCACGCCCACCTCAAGTTTATTCCCCATGTTTCTGAACCTTGTAAAAAAATATCAGCTGGTTGCTATGCAGTGTGGACCATTTCTTCTGAGCTTGGACCTTTTGTGGCTAGGGATGTTTATTTTGCACTGGTGGACTCACGCCTCAGATATGGTATTGCCTTCTAGGGTTTCTGTGGACTAGGGCTATTTTATTCTGTCTTCGTGCTGCAGAAGGGGGCAGTGAGACTGTTGTCTGGTGCTAACTCTTGCGACAGCTGTAAACGACTCTTCATATTCAAAAAGATCCTAACTTTGCCATCACTGCTAATTTTGGGAACAGTTAGCATGGTTTTCAAAAACGGGAAATTTTGCTTAACCAGCCAATACTTATGAAACTAGAGGTTATGTTAATTTTAATATTCGCCCACCTCTGCTCTGACCAAAAAATCAATATTTTATGAAAGCAACAAGATATTTAACCATTTGCCTACTGGAATGAAATGTTTACAAAGCTTAACGTTGTTTCGGAGAAAAAAGAACATTGCTTGGTAAAGCTTATTATAGTTTGAATGAATTTTTTTAGATACCCTTTAGAAGCATTTAATAATTTTATTACTCATTAATTTTCTAATTTTTATATTTTTTTGTTGTATTTTGTTGTTTGTATTTTTTTACATTTTAAATTTGGACAAATTGTAGGTATGTGTGTCTTATGAAATAAAGTTTATCCTTGACTTTGACCTTGTAAACTAAACATTATTTGGTAAAGTGCACAGGGTGTCCGGATTTGGTTGCAAAAGCAGGGTATCTCGCTTATTTTTAAAGATAGAACCTTGCGGTTTTCACGAACCTGAGCTAATTTTTTGTGAAACTCATGAAGCCGTAAACAAAATTTTCATAGCCTTCTTCATTTATGAGATACAGGGCGAAATAGAAAATTTTGCATTTTGGGAGATCTCGGTTATCCTTTAACTTAACGCAAAGGGAAAAATTGCTGCTTATGCAGTTTTTTACGCTGGATCCAGTGGCGTAGTCATATTTTTCATTTGAGTTGTTATTTTTTAGATATGGCCCAAAGTTTTGTTTTTTTTTTAATGGGACACCCTGTATATTTGTTCAGAAATTGATTTGTCCTTTTAAAAGCTTCTCAAAAATAGATAATAGTATGGGTCTATTTTAATAAACAACAACAAAAACCCTAATTTTTATAATTATCATCCCAAATTTTGCAGTAGGCCATGCAAAACAATGCTGCCTTTTGTAAAGTCGTTAACAATATCTACATCCTAACAATAAATCAAAATAAATATGTAATTAAATCTATTTATCAAAATATGTATTGATAACAAAAAAGTACCACCTAACCTAGATTTATGTAACACAAGAACAAAACAGTAATAAATTATTATGTAACAAGCCTTTCAGCAAAAATCAACTGTCGTATAAGAACTACAGTAACCAAGGAAATCAAGAGAACTGTTCAAACTGATTTCCATTTTGTTCTATTCATGCTTCGCACAATTTTCGTATTGTTTTGGGGAATTAAGCAAAATAACGGGATGATTTTGTAAATAGCGAAGATTTTCTCTTATTGCATTTCCTAAATCTTGGATATTATCATAGTGGTCTTTGTAAATTCTATTTTCCAGATATCCCCATAGAAAGAAATCTAAAATCGACAAATCTGGGGACCTAGGGGGCCATCTGATAGGTCTATTTGTTCCGATCCATTGATTGGTAAAATTATTGTCCAGAAATAATCTCGTCATTCCAGAATTGTGTTCCTGGGACCAGAATCTACTATTGTGCCTATTGAGTATACCAGAATTACTGAAATGACCATATAACCTTCCTTTCAAAATCTCTAACCATATCGCATCTTTCTCGAAACCAATTGCAGGAGACTACCCGACGCTCTGCATCCCCTGGCTGTAAGTGCTGCACGAGCCTAAATTTGTATGGGTGGCTATGAAAATTTTGTTTACGGCTTCATGAGTTTCACAAAAAAATAGCTCAGGTTCGTGAAAACCGCAAGATTCTATCTTTAAAAATAAGCTAGATACCCTGCTTTTGCAACCAAATCCGGACACCCTGTACTGTAAATTAATTTTTTTTTACTTACGATTTGGGTGTTTCGAAATGTATTCTTTTCCTTTTATACATAATTTTTATGTTGTATTTTATATTTTTTCTTATTTTTATTTTGTATATTCAGTGCTACATAATTTATTCTATCATGCTCTATACAAGATTTTGTATTTTAGACAATAAAGCTTATTTTGCCTTTGACTTGATTTTGAAATATTTTTTTTTGAAATTCTCAGGAAGTTTTCACTAAAAACAAAAAATATTCTGTATATAACTTATAAGTAAATTACAAATATCGCAGTGTATTTGGAAAAAAACCATTTTTAAAAATTTTTCTGTCAGTCGCCAAAAATTAGTTCGGTTGAAAAATAACCGAAAACAAAAATAATGAGAAGGCAAAAAGATACAAAATTGGGTTTAAGATTTGGAGCTAAATGTTTCACGAGAAAACTACTTTTATGTTAAAAATTAATTTTTTTTTCCCACTTGGAAATTTTGCCCGCCACTGTACAACATTAAATTCTGTTAAGAAATCATGGTTCTTGGGATTAGACTGTCTCAAATTGGGATTACTATCCGACGTTTCGTCTTCGATGGCACGAGGCATCTTCAGGAATCTTTACTCCATGAGACCTGAATATTCATTCATTCATTCAGTGTTCAGATCTTGTGGAGTAAAGATCCCTGCAGATGTCTCGTGCAATCGAAGGCGAAATGTCGGATAGTAATTCCAATTTGACCTTGTCCAATCCCAAGAACAATGATTTCTTAATTGAACAGTTCGGTGAAAGCTTCCGTTCTATTATAACATTAAATTCTGTTATAATTTAGATGTATCCTTTGAAGGTCTGGGCTATTTTTTCTTCAAAAAGTACATAGATGCCTTGAGGTCCTGCCAAAAGACTGACCCTATCGGTTAAAAACGACGTATAGTTATGATTTTTCGAAAATTGAACTAAAAACCAATCAGTATTCTTACTTTGAAGCCAAATATAGCCTAAGGTATTTACTTTTTCTACACAAAAGCAAAGCAGATACAAAAACTTCTATCTATTTTCCACAACTTTCCTATTACTGTTTGTTTCTGCTATATTCCAAAATACTAAAAAATCTGACATGAAAAATATTTGGACATTTTTACGTTTCAAAGCATCCAGTGGCTTTAGATAAAACGTAGCTATTGTCGCTGTCAGGGGTAAATGAGTATATATTTAAATAAATTTTATTTAATTTTTGGGGTCTCAAAAACGATTTCTTGGTATTTTTGAGATTAGCAGAAGAAAAATTGGATATTTTTAGGGAAATATCCACTATTTTAGGGCTCAATAATTTCCCTAATTTAGTAAGATCTGTTTAAAAAAAGTGGCTGTCATTTCCTATGCTTGATAAATGCCAATATTCGTTTTAGATAGGTGCTACTTGAATATCTTATTTGGAGCAGTTGAAGCAGCCAAATCCGTGAATGATGTTTACAAATTAGGAATATGTAGACCTCTTCGGGTGAGGGGAGTTGGTTAATATTGAGATAGTGTTCATAATGGTGTTGATTTTGGTATTATATATCTTTTTACAAAATATATAACATTAGTAACTACTGTCAGTTACACGTCTTTATGCACCAACTAATTAAATTGCTTTGAATACGAGTGTGGCACCATCTAGGGGGAACTTCAAATGTAACTCCTCAAAATGTCAGAATGTAAACAGGATTTTTTAACTTTTCCGATCTAAGACCGCGTGGCGTAGTGACTGGAGCTTTAGACTTTCAGTGTCCAGGTCTGTGGTTCGATCGTCTTGTGGTTGGTGGGATTTTTTTTATGTAATCTTGTTTTAATTGTTGCAGGTTTTTTGTTTTGTAAACCAAATTAAATTTGTGCATCGCTACCATTGTAAAATTGTTTTTACGTTAAAAAGTCCAGTACTTTTAAATTTATAAGTCATCAGAATTGTTAACTGAGCAACTAACTGTTACTAATAACAAATGTATTTGTATGTATTTAGAACTGTTTTATATTAAGGTTTTTTATTAATGCTAAATGACATGTAGCAGCATGTAAATTTTATTGTATTTAGTGTACATAATTTGCATTTCAGTCAACTAGTGTTGTGAACTAAAAGTTACCATGTTAGTTCAGACTTGACTGAGGTGCTAAATTAATCATATTTGGAAGCACAAGGGCCCGCATCCTTCAAGTTATGTGTGACGGGTAGTATAAGCTTCAAACAATAGCACCAAATTTGTTATTTTATTTTAGGGACTAGTTATTACTGGCATATTAGTGTTCTATAAAATACTTTATAAACAGTATAAAGTATATTTATTTATTTTGTCTTCCTTTTCTTATATACTTATATTCTTATATAAAAACTTATTTAGTCACTTTATTAACTTAAGTGATAGTATACAATATATCAAATAGGATTAAAATTAACATTTCAATAACTTGTGTCTCAACAATGAAGTGTTCGCCGATCCTCATTTATATAAACATTTTTTTTTTCTTATTTTCATAAGAAAAATCATCTTTTTGTTTTCAATATATTTAATTTATGTGTACTAGTTCTGTTATTATTGTTTTCCCTTTAATTAGTAGTTAATAGTACAAAGTAATATGGTGTCTCAGGTGACGGTGCAGGTGTTGGTAAAGGCCGAACTATCGCTGGTGTCATATTCGAAAATTACCTGAAGGGACGTAAAAGAGCCATTTGGGTTTCTGTGTCCAATGACCTGAAGTACGATGCTGAAAGAGACCTTCGAGACATTGGAGCTGGAAAAATAGATGTTCATCCTCTTAATAAATTTAAGGTTAGTTTACTAATCATTTTTGAGTTGTCAGTAATAAATATTTAATCTTTGAAAATGTTTTAATGATTCATAAAACTTGTTTTAGTATGCTAAAATTTCTTCAGCTGTCAACAACAATGTTAAGAAAGGCGTTATATTCAGTACATATTCGGCCTTGATAGGTGAAAGTAACTCTGCGGGCGGAAAGTATAAATCGCGCTTAAAACAGCTACTTCAGTGGTGTGGTCAGGATTTCGACGGTTTGATTGTCTTCGATGAGTGTCACAGGGCCAAGAACTTGTGTCCTGTTGGATCATCGAAACCTACGAAGACCGGTGAGTTTTAAAAAAAATAAAGCTCAAAGTGTATCCTGAAGCCTACAAAGAAAGTCTGGAATACTTATTTTTCTGTATTAAATACTAAATTCTTGGCCTTGCCGGAAATGTTTCACGTTAAATATTAATGCTGGAAAGCCTTATTTATCCATTAAGAATAAAAAGTAGCTAAGTTATTGTAAATTTAAATTCTTCCTAATATTGAAATAATATCAGTTATTAATATAAATGTATTATATCAAAATCCTTGTACAAGTCCTAAAACACTACATGTCCTTCCACATTCACCTAAGTATAAATAAAACTATCAGGCTCTGTAGATAGGATAATAATGAGAGTTAAAATAAAACGTTTTTACTGATACCTAGGTTTAACTGTATTGGAACTTCAGAATAAATTACCCAAGGCAAGGGTGGTATATGCTTCAGCTACGGGAGCTTCAGAACCTCGCAACATGGCTTATATGGTGCGTCTAGGTCTGTGGGGAGAAGGCACGCCTTTTAAAGAATTCGCGGACTTTATTTCGGCTGTTGAAAAGAGAGGAGTAGGTGCTATGGAGATAGTGGCAATGGATATGAAATTAAGAGGTAACTTAAAATGTTTGTCTGCTACAGAAATCTTGCTGTCAGCTACAGAAATCTTTTGCACCTCGTGTAAAAATATATATGGACAAATGATGAAGATGAATATTAATCATATATATGTTTTTTTTAGGAATGTATATAGCTAGACAGTTAAGTTTTCATGGGGTTGCCTTCAAAATTGAGGAGGTACCTTTATCGAGAGACTTCGAAAAAGTATATGATGCCAGTGTTAAATTATGGGTTGAGGCAATGCAAAAGTTTCACGAAGCCGCTGAGCTGGTTGACGCGGAGAATCGTATGAGGAAAACTATGTGGGGACAATTTTGGTCAGCACATCAAAGGTAAGTCTTAAAAATCTTTTTTGCAAACTGCATTAAAAATGCTAGTGTTAACTGCTACCCTAGAGTTCTAATAATTATAGTTTTAATATAATTTTTTGTCTATATTAGTATTAAATATGTAAGACTGGATATATAGAACATTGCAGATCTTTGTTCGGATTTAAAAAGATTTTAACTCTATTCTGGAGAGGGTCTGTGTTGTGTTCAAATAGAGAAACAATTTACCGACTAAAGTCCACCCGCCAGTTTTAAGATTTTTCTTTGTTTGTTTATTTCAACTGACTGAATTTTTTACTACCTAATTCAATCTGTATCAACAATATATTTAGATATTTATTTCACTTTATGCCTAAAAATCTAATTAGATATGACAACGGCATAAGTAAAAAATTAGACATATAACATTTTTTTAAAACAGTAGCAATATCAGACCAACTAAATGACATTGCAAAATTGAAAAATAGTCTCAGACATTATAAATTTTTTAAATTTTTTTGTAAGAATTTATTTCTCGTAGGCTTGCTGGTACATGTAAAGTAAAAAGTAGGTAAATATCTTGAGGCCATAAAACTGAGGAGGTCAGTAGCATATACATTTTTTAGTAAGATATTAATATGTTAAAAAAATTATAAGTCTCACAAAACATTTTTTTAAAATTTTAGGTTCTTTAAGTATCTTTGTATAGCCGCGAAGGTACCTCATGCAGTGGCCGTAGCTCATGAAGCGATTAAAATGGGAAAATGTGTAGTTATAGGTCTGCAAAGTACTGGCGAAGCGAGGACTCTGGAACAGTTGGAAAGGGACGAGGGAGAATTAACTGATTTTGTGTCTACCGCTAAAGGTATGCAAAATAGTAATACATTATTTAAAAATCATGTTTCTGAAACCTTAAAAATGTACAAAGATATTGACTTGTGTAATTGTTGTACAATGACACTAATAAATATTTGATTGATTGATTGATTGATAAGGATTTGATGGTTGTGATCAACATTTGGCTATGTTTACAATTATGACTACTGTCGACAATACTATAATCAATGTGGATTTATTTCATATATCAGAGGTTTCACTGAAATCAAAATTATTGCTGTCCCTTGTTGATATTATTAAATGTATTGTTTTTGTTTGTTTAACTTAATTTTGTCATAATGTTGTAAATTTTTAAGATCTGTTCTTCCTTTGTATAGTTTATGTAATATTTTGATAATTTTGATTGTCTTCAAAATTCATATATTACAGGATCAATGTGTAACCTTGAATTTGAAGGGAAATTTTTAAATTAAGTCGCAAAGTTAAAGTTCCATTTTCAATGATAAAACCACATAATGCTATTTGGTAAATTCAACCTATTGATTTTTTTAGGTGTATTCCAAACGTTAGTTGAGAAACACTTTCCAGCACCAGACCGGAACAGGATACACAAACTTCTAGGGATAGGCGGTGGGGGAAACGAATCTGCAACGAAGAAATCTGTTAACGGCAACTCCGAAGAGGGTAGCTCGGCCTTGAAAAGGAAACCTGTAAGACAAGCCGCCCAAAGGGCCGTCAAAAGGAACAAGTGGTCTACATCAGACAGTGACAATAGTGAGAAAAGTGATTCGGACTTTCAGATGACTGACAATGAAAGTGAGATTTCGGACGGGCGTAGTGACTCGAATCAATCTAGTGATTTTAATCCTTTTAATTCGGACAGGTGAGTTTTTAATTCTATGTTATTGCAGTGCCCACTCCTGAGTGACTTGAAAGGCTCAGATTAAATACAAAATTGAAATTGTAATTTAACTTTAAAGAGGCTTAACATCATATATAATTAATTTTTTAAGCATTTAGTAATTTCTTTTATATCGTTATTTTTAAACAATGATTTTATTATTGTACGATCGTGCGTGCTGCTTTGAACAGTGATTAAAAGTCATGTTGAAGGAAATATTTTAAATTAAAACATTAATTAGTACTGTTCTTGAAAAATACAAAAGCAGATGAAAACAAAAAATAAAGCGCATTATTGTTGACCAACATGAGAGGTGGCAGTAGCAGCAGTAATCTTCCAAAAAGCTTTCAACTTTTAATGATTTGACTGACAAGTATTGAATTTGAATGAAACTTTTCTTACGCAGGATTTTTGTAAAAATATGTTCGAAACGGGACGAAACTTTAGATGCACTAATATTTTTGAGGTATTTTTTTAAAGAATGACTTTTGTTTGTATTTACATTTACACACGTTTAAATTTGTTAAGAAGTATTTCGGTTAATTTCTGCGTTTTAACCTATTATAAAGAGCTTATTTTCTAATCCTGGGATTATCCCAGCAGTCCCGAAAATCCCCGTATAAGGAAATTAATTCGGGATTGATATCCCTAGTAGTATGAGATCTGCCTGCATGATTTCTATGCCCATCTGTTTCTTAATCAAAATGTAATTTTTAGAGATAATTAGTAATAGATGAATACGCTTCTGTAGGGTGGCCTATCAAAATATGGGCAAAAGTTTTTTTCGAGACACAGTTTAAATTTGAAAGTTTTCATTTATAAAAATGATTCTCAAATAAAAAATTTAGGTCCATATTTAAAAAAATTAAGTTAATGAACTGAAATTTGAATGTACCATGTAGAGCGAAAAAAATTACAAAAACGTGTACGTGTATCAGAAATACTACTTGTGGCTAACCTGCAGAAACAATGTATTCCTATGTTAATAATTATATCTAAACATTACATTTAGATTAAAAAACAGCTAGGCATAGAAATCATGCACTCGGTTTTAAACTACAATAGGAAATGCTTTATTTTTGAGATATCTGGTATTAATTATTTTTTTGTTTTTTTTGGTACACCACACATGCCTTCACAGATTTTTCATTCAAACTTCGTACATAGTTTATTATGACTAATGTCAATAAAGGAACTAAGTGAGTTTTAGGGAAATATACAGGGGGTTTAACCTTTCTAAACTTTTTATTCCAATGTTATTGGCTATTTTTAGAACAAAAACAAATTTCTCATTTTGTTCTTTAACTTTCTCTCTTAAATTATTTTGATATTTTTCTCTGTTTAGAAGTTATTTAGAAAAATGTACATTTATATATAGGTTATTTTTAATACTCAGCATCTGGTATTGTTAAACTAATCATTTTGATATGAGGTTGTACTGATCTTAAAACATGGCATCCTGTCATTTTTTTATATATAAATAAACATACAGCTAAGTTTTAGCAAACATTTCTTGTGAATTGCTCTAATTTTTTTTTGTTACGTCGTATTTAATTTAAATTCTGTAATAGAGATATATTTTTTTTAGTGATTCAGATAACGATCCTTGGAGTAGGAACAAGAAGAAAGGAAAGAAACAAAAAAAATCGCCTAAAAAACGACAGTCGACACAAGATAAACTTTCGATGCTAATAACTGAAAAAACAAATAAAGGTAAAATTTGTTTTGTATTAAAAAAGTAAGATAATAATGCTTTGCATATTATTGACCCAATGCTATACAGGAGTGTCCGAAAATTCTTAATTTGCTAATTTCTTGTACCTGGTAAACGGATTAAAATATGGCAGTTGTATGTGTACCGTCAAATCAACTTCTTTGGGTGGTTAAACTTTTTCTATCCCTTTTGAGGATAGTGTGAGGGGTTTGAGCTTTTGAGTTTTAAATGCAACCCTGTATTGAATTATTTCTTATTTTGAAAATCTTTAAAAGACAAAACTTTCTACGCAAACCGGAGGTATGTACGTCGCCCTGTTTTCGAATAGTAATAGAATAAAAAAGAAGTGAGAAACGTGGCAAAAAATGAAATGATGTTCATGTCATTTTTACTGATAAAAAGTTGTTTTTAGCTCTCCATGTTAATGAGTTTTGGAAGGAATTTAATTAATAACACATCATGTTAGTTTATGTCGTTCGGTTCAGTGTGCACTTACGCTCAAGCATTTTGTGTTTTCTGGACTTTTTTTCTTTATAGACAGTGTAATTGGAATTATAATGGTGCTGCCAGATTGTCTGAAGTTTTTCCAGATGGACAAGTTTCTGCAAGTGTAGATTTGAAGATCACAACAACTTTTAGCATTGAAGATGCTCCACGATTGTGTTAGATCTGAAGATCTTGAAATTCACATTCTAGGAACATTTGCTGCTCATCTGAAGCAATAATTTCGAGTAGTAGCTCCTGATGTGGGTGTGGCTAAAACAACTGTTCTTGAAATAAAAAAATAAATTACATTCCAAGAAAGTTATCTTTGTACAAGAACTTAATGAGGATGACCCAGGTCGTAGATTACAGTTTTGTGAAGAATTGTTACATTTAATTGAAACACAAATAAATTATTTGTATTGGACATGTTTTAGCAATAACACAATTTTTTTTTATAATTCAGCAATTCTTATCATTTCGCAGTGGCTATAGAAAAATGTGTGGAATGTGATGCAATAAATAAATAAACAAACAAATTAATATTTTAAAGAAAAAAACGTCAAATTTTGAGATTTAAAGAATTTTTAAAATTTTTCCGAATTTAAAAAACTGACTCTTTTATTAGGAGACTTTTTTTAATGATAATTTGTAATTTGAGTTAAAAAAGAAATACTTGATGTCAAGATTCCAGATAGATTTATAGATGAAAATTGATCCATTATAAACTAGAGAGCTTCCATAAATACGGAGACTAAAATCTTCATTAAATACAGAGGGCATCCAGCCTTACTTGGTAATTTTTTAGGGCAAAAAATTGCTGCTTATCACTAGCATTGAATATAAGCTTTATAAACAAATCTATGACTAGAACTTATATATGGTAGTGGATTTTACCTTCTGTACCAGTTTTTTTTGTTGTATTGCGATTTCCTAATATTCAAAAATAACGTAACGCAAGGGCTTATTTAAAGTCCGGGCACTATTCGGCCGCTTGCACCGCTTGCGGGATAAAACGGCACTGAGCGTGGGTTATTTTAAACAAGTAAATTTATTATAATTGGGGGTCAAAATCATTTCTGGGAAAAAAATATAAATAGTGAACCTATTTGATTGTAATCTGAGCAAATTATTAAATATTTTATTTATTTTATCATCTAAAACTGTTAGTTACATAATTATTAATTCAACAGTTAATGTTAATTTTGATAATTCTTTTAGTATTCAACGATTCTTATTTCAAAACACACAGTCCTATTTGTGTTCATGTACATTTTATACAAGGATATTTTGTGCTACAGTGATATTCGTGTTTGTTAGAAACTGTATACAACTGTTGAATATACGAGTTTCTATTGAAGCCTCACAAAATACACATTTAGCTGCAATAATTTATTGGGAAAGATTTTCTCACGGAAGATTCCCATACTGTGAAACATTTTGTCTTATTAAGGCGAACAATAAATAGGAAACATAATTTTAACGATCTGAGCAGGTGAGGATTTGGGACACTGAATAGAGACCCCCATGGTGTCATTGTATCAGGGAGTATCTGGTCGGTTATAGTCGCCACAAAGGATCAGTTTATATGATGAATATATACAAAAAGTTTTTACTGTTTGACAATAATCTTCATAAATCTCAGGACCTGAACTGGTTGAAATATATATCCCACCAACCAAAAACTTGACTCACTATGTAGCAACTCATAAATAGCTATTCCTTCACATTACTAGTAAGTAGCATGGATCAATTGTGTATGAAATTTCCTAAGAATTCCTTCGCTTCTCTTCTTACCATTTGCCGCTAAATTTCTCACACCTATATGCATTGTATTCACAGGAAGATTCGCAGTGATGAAGAACATCCAGAGGCCAGGTTTTTGTTATAATTATGTACTAGTCACAGACTACATAATTCCAAACCTTACTTCGTTTAGCCTAGTTCTTAAATCGCTTAATTTTTTATAGTAAATCGCATGGGTTCTTTAGAGTAATTAGACGATAAAGAGAAAAAGAAAGTATAATTGAATGTTGTTGGCTTGTTAAAAAATCATAAATTTTAAAATAGCCATGACTTCAAAGAATTCTCCTTTTTAGGTAATACTTTTTTATCTAAATTGCCAGTATTTTTACCTGTTATATTATTTGTAGTCATGTATATTTAAAATTCCTAAAAGTAACAACTATTCTTGCTTAGCTAAAGCAAATGGTGGTACTGATATCAAGACGTCAGCACCTCCTATGGACGCCATAGAAAGGGCGTGTAATATGAAAGAAGAACTTTTACACGCCATCGAAAGGCTAGGAGAAAAACTACCACCCAATACCTTAGATCAATTGATAGATGAATTAGGTGGTCCAGAAAATGTTGCAGAAATGACGGGTAAGCTTACCAGTTTACTAAATCTTAATTTTTGTTTTAACAGTTTTGACTATTTTTAAGCTGTCAAGTTAACACATCAATTATTTCTAAAATATTTAAGTAAAATTGTAAAAAGTTTAAGGTACAGTTATTGATAACTCCATATTTATTTATTTACCTCTTATTCAATGTATCGCTGATCTATCGATAATTATCAATATATCGATAAAACGCTCATCCCTAGTGAAGTTATAAGAATATATCAATAAAACGCCCATCCCTAGTAAAAGTATTCATAATAATCGGTGAAACCACTGAGCATAGAATAAAAAAGATATATTATAAAAAATCGATTTATACGAAAAGTTCTTTTTCCTACGATCGTGTGGCAAAGAAACTTTTCCGCACGAAAAAAAATCGTGCGGAAAAGTAATTTTCTAGAACTACTAGTACTGAAAAGTAACCTTTGCGCGCGATTTGTTAAATTAATGAATATCTTATCTAAAACACTCAATAAGGTGAAATACTTGCAAAGTAAGTATTTTTTTGTAAGAAGCACAATATTTTTTGTAATTACAGTATATTATTGTTGAACTCAAACCTAATTGACGTTTATCTGAGGATTATATCGATCGTAGGAAAAATGTTGTACCTAACACATGCGAAAGTGTCTTTTCCACCCTTGACTTTTCCGTACTTGTTAGGTAAATAACTATTATAATTTATTATTTTATTTAAAATTGTAAAATTTTATTTAAAAACGTGAGAACAGCTCAAAAGCAATATGAAGTAAGTAGTAAAGACCACATAGGAGTCCTTTAAATACAATAACAAAAACAAATAGAAGATTAGAAAAAAGAGGAATTCTAGGCATGGAGGAAGAAGAAGAATGGAAAGAAATGAAGAACGGGAGTTTGTTATACTTCCAAGGGAATTCAAGACGCTCCATTTCCGATTGTGTGCAGCATTTAAGATATGGAGGAAGACTTACAGAACAGTTCAAAGAATGTCAAAACATGTTTAATAGACGAATTGTTCATATCATATTAAAAGAGATACTTGATGAATTGCCTTTTAAACAACATAGACTTATTATTATGGCAACAGGGAGAGGTTAGAAATTTCTTAAACCATCTGTATAACGATGAGAAAATAAAATTGTAAATTCACATCAATGTCAATCTTAACATTATCTAGATTTAAATGTCTATGTGAAATAAATGTTAAATTTAAATATTTCAAAAACGAATTTAAAACCAAATAGGGCATTATTTGTTTTTTTTTTATTTATTTATTTTATCAATAAAACGGAAATCCCATTGAAAAGTTTACAATTATTAAAACTAATATTAATGACAAAAAAGGCACTATTCCAAAATGCCATTAGAGATTAAAATTAACAAAACGTTAAAATATATTACAGTAAATCTATCTAACAATATAAAGGATAATATTCAAAAGGATATTAAAATAACACAGTTATAGATATAAATAACATTTCAAAAATGTAAGTGAATTAAAGTGTTTTTAAAGCTACATAGTGAACAGCTAATGGGTTATTTAAAGGGTTAAAAGATCTAGTCAATGGGCTATGCTTTTCATAATGAAAATACATATTATTTAAATTATTCAAGTGACTAATTTTTTCAACATTATATGTTATACAAAATAAAACTAGAACATTTCATAGAGTTCAATAAAAAACATACCATCCAATTCAAAATAAACGAGAAAATCGATCTTTTATTTATAATATTCGAAGCTCAGTTGTTTCGCTAATAATATTTATGAGCGATCCATAAAAATTCACAAAACTTTAATATTATACTTGTTCTTCAATCTTTGTAAAGATATTTCTGTACAGTGTGAGGTATATCATATTTAATTTATTTTGTCTAGGTAGAAAAGGTAGGGTAGTACAAACAGAAGATGGTGGTATTCAGTATGAGAGTAGGTCCGAAATAGATGTTCCCCTTGAAACTCTGAACCTTACGGAGAAACAGAGGTTTATGGATGGTGAAAAAGACGTCGCTATTATTTCGGAGGCTGCATCAAGTGGTATTTCATTACAAAGGTACGTGAGCCTTCATCCATTTAAATCTGCCCTTTACAGACAGTAACTCATTTACTATTTATTTTGTTTCAGTTTATTGTACATTATAGTCCATTTATCTCTCTAATAACCTTTTATGTCAAACAGATAGTAATATATTGATCACAAGAAGTATAAAAACGTTTCTATTCTGTTCTGAAGTAAAATTACGTGCCAAAGGGTTTTTCACTGCATATCAAGATTTGTTGGTAAATTACAGTTGCCCCCCTGACAAAGTGGCAAAATTGTCACTAATCTCAACAATGGAGGAAACACACATGACTCGAAAGATTCATTAATAGCAATTCCAGGAGCCTCCAAGACGTCATTGGGTAAATGATAAACGTTAATTTAAGCTGACGGTAATTTACTCCTCGTATGATTTAAATCCTAGAATGTAGCTAAAAAGCCTACCTTTTGCAGTTTTTTTTACTCATTTGCTGTTTGTTTTCTGTCAGTTTATTGTACATTATAGTCCATTTATTTCTGTAATAACCTTAATAAGCATTTAAAATTATTATGTTATATAAGTTTCAGTCATCTGACAGCTAATCCTGATGAAATTAATATTAAGATTAAGCTTGACTAGTCACATTGTGATATATTGACCACAAGACGTTTAAAATACGATTCTTATTTATTCTTAAAGGGTTTTTCACTACACAGCTAGAATAACTGAAGCTCATTTTATTTATTTGTTATTCTCACGCGAAAGAGCTTTCCTCTGTGCAAAACAATATAACTATTGTTTCACAAATTTATAAATAACATCTGTTATTTATTAATCTGTTTGTTAAAATACAGTTTTGAAATTAGAAAGTAATGTTATTTAAGTAGGCTCGAGAAGAAATAATGTTAATAATAAAACAAAAGAAGTACCTTAAGACTTTATTTGAAGATTCAATTTTTTTTTAATTCAGTTATGATCTTGAATAAAAAATTGTGTGTTTAAATAAATTGAAACTATAATTTGGTTTAAATATTCTTCCTTATTGGCAATTTGGTCAACTTGAAGCTTCTAGACTGTTATTTCTATCAGTTTGGATACGGCCAAATTGCAAAATCAACTTTTTTTTTCTGAAGCCCGAGGGCCCACATCCTTAAGTATTGTAGGCTGCCTAAATAGTAATTATATAAAAAAAAACGATCTTAAAGATGGATGTTCCTCAAGTAAAATCTTCCGGATTCAATATACCTCTCTGTTTAAGTCTCTAAATGTTATCTCTCATTCACCAATATCTGTTGCTTAGGTAATAATCTCAATTCTGTTCACCACTATCTCTAATCATGCAAACCTCATATTCTCTTTCTAACCGAAACCAAAATAAGCCGCAAAATTGCAACCAGTCGCCTTTTCTTTCCTGGCTATGAACATCTTCCATTATTCCCCTGAATGGTGGCGTTGTCTATCCTGTTCAAGATCTCCGAATCGAATAATTGAATCGAAAAGATCCGTTGTCTGTTTCTCAAACTAGCCTTCAAAGCTTCTGCTAAATTTATTTGTTGTAGCTACCGCTCTCCCTCGGAAAATTCCTTCAACAAGCTCTTCAACTTTCCTTCTGCTAAAGTGTATTTCCTAAACTCTGAATTTCTTTCCTCTGAAATCATTATCCTTGGTGACTTTAACGTTCATAATAAAAAATGGTTAGGGTCTATTATTGATTGAAAAAGCTTATCAACCAATCTCTTACCAACCAATTTGCTTAATTTTATGTGTAATATTGACAATGTGTATGCATGATAACCCATTTCCAATGCCTGACCCAACAAAATTTTGGGGTTTATCAGTTCCAGTTGCTATGTACTATGGATTATCTCTAACAACCTAGGTCCATTGATAGCTCGCAATTCATACTTTGCTTTGGTCGAGGCTCACCTTCGATATGGCATATGATTTTTTTTTTATTTATTTTTTTATTTTTTTTTTATTATTATAAGAATGTAAGAATGTAGCCGATGCAAGCATCAGACCAGTGACTCTTCTGAAACGTACACTACCAGAGTGCTAAACATTCCACATGGTACGAATTCGTAAATAACGTCAAAAAAGTACAAGTCCCATAACCTGAGAAAAACAGGTAAATAAAAAAACAGGATATACGATGATCAAACGATTTCAGATCCAAAAGTAACATAGTACATAAATATCACAAAATTACACATAATCTACGTGAACAAGGACAGGCAGAAAACATCACAAAACTAATCCGCTTAACTGCCTTTTTAGCTGCAAAGTGCTGAGCTTAAAAATGTCATACTCCGGGAAGAGACGGTTGTAGTTGCATACTAGCCGGTCAACAAATGCGCTAAGCTCATAATTTGTACGGTGATATCTTTCCAAAAATAGTTGAGATTGTCTCGTTCTCCTAATAGGAACCAAAAATGAGACCGACTCCAAGCAATATTTCACTGTCAATCCCTACATTGACCAATTTGTTTAGAAAAATAAGAAGAGCCTTCTTTTTTCGAAACTCTAGGGTTTGCAGGCCACAAAGAAGAACTCTTGTTTTATATGTCAAACCTTGAGATGGAAAATTGAATTTAAATAACAGGTAATTTGCAAATCTGTTTTGTACTCTTTCGATTCTGTCAACGATATGAAGGACTCCATATTGCAGAACATCCAATAAGTTATAAAGACACCTTATTGCTTTGGTATCAGTCATATGCTTTGTATGTCGTTTTAAAAAGCCCAGCAATCTAAAACCCTTAAGTACAATGCTATTAATATGCAGATTAAAAGTTAAATTTTCATCAAAAATAACACCCAGATCGGTGAAAGAAGTAACAACTTCAAGATATACAGCATCTATGAGGTAGGTGGAGTATATGGGATTAATACGTTTATGGAAATGAAGCACTTTACATTTAGAAATGTTAAGATGCACATAATTAGTGTGGCACCATTTGACGAGCCTTTGGTGGAAGGAATTTTAAGTCATCTGCATATAAAATGCATTTAGACAATTTAAAACAAGACACTATATCGTTTGAAAGAGGAAAAATAAAATTGGTCCAATATGTGAATCCTGCGGATCACCCGACGTTACAGCCACCTCCCTGGAATCTGAACCAGACAAGTTGACCTGCTGAAGACGATTAAACAAATATGATCTGATCCACTCCAGATAGTTTCCACAAAAACCAATTTGCTGCAATTTCCATAATAGAAGTTGATGGCAAACACTGTCAAAAGCTTAGATATGTCAGTGTAAATGACATGAAAATCTGTTGATGTATTTTTTCTTGTAGAATCCCGAAAAAATATTTGAACCAGAAACCGATGTCATTGGAATGTAGTAATTTTGAAATGTTGCTGATTAAAAGATTTGATTTTGCGATAGCTGTTTATATTACATTTTAGTGTTTTACCAGCTTCCCGATAGAAACCATGTTGAATGTTACACGTAATGTAATGTTTTAGTGATTCAAAGATATCATCGGTGATAATTGCCTCAAATAGCTTTTTTGCTTTTATGCTTTTTTTTCAAATTTAAAAAAAAAATAACTGCTAGCTGCATCGCCTTTATCACCAGATTTAAAGATTGGTAAGAGAGTAGAAAATTTCCAAATTTCAGGAAAGGAACCTAGATTGAAGGATCTCTGAAATATTATACACAGAGGCTGAGACAATGACTGACAACATCTTACCAATAGAATAAAGGGGATTCCATCTGGACCAGCCATCAAGGCCCTTTATTTTATTACAAATTTCTGCCTTGGTTAAACAAAACGTTGATAGTAATTTTCCTGAAAAACTTATGGGACCAATGTAAAATCGAAATTGTCCAAAGAGTATTTCATTTCGATCAGAGTCAAATATATATTTTTAGGGAGGTGACACTAGCAGGACTGAAAGTGAGTAGCAAAAGCATTTGCAATGTTATTTGAACCAATAATTTCCTCATTATTATAACTCATGACATTGGGCAAACTGGAGTCCCTTCTTAAGTTATGTACAAATGTATCATTTTTCTACAGTGGCAAAAAAATGTTTAACCACTTACCTTTATGTATAAGAGGATTGGCAGTGAAACAACCTTTGGAAAAAAAAACTAAAAATCTTCTAATTGAAAAATCATATTATACTTCAAATGATTTTTACTTTGACATTTGTTGTATCTGTTTTTATATTTTTTTGCGCTTTTTCCAAACAATTTAATATTATACTCATGAAAAATTTTTTTTTTTGTATTTTAAAATTAAAAATAATTACTCTAGTTTAATACCACGGTAGAATAGCTATAGTTTAGTTCATATCAATTATTTTAGTCACAAAACTTTGTCAACAATTACAAAATTTTTGACAATAAGGCTAATTTGATTTTGACTTTGACTTTACCTAGCTCATCAGAGAACCTACTTACTTCCCACACATTGTCACACATAGCCAAAATCCATACAACCACTTATCCAAAGCCTTATCCACTGGGTTCCTCTGACAACGGTTTACTGCTTCCTATCCCATACTATTTGGCACTATAATTCCTATGATTGGTATGGGATGATGATTCTTTCTCTATTAACAATCCCTCTGAAATTTGTTCCCAAATCTCGGATGTAATACAATTAGGTATAGAAACCTTTATACCACATTCTATTAAGACTATATATTCTGCGGTATTATGTGAACGCTTTGCCGGAAAGAACAAAACTATGCAGATAAAAGTTAAAGATGGATTACAAATTGTTTTAGCAACTCTGCAGCTCTTATTAACAAACCGCTACTGATATATTTCTAAATTTATTAAGTTTCGTTTTGTATCAAACCTTTCCAATTAACATATTTAGATGTTTATTTATTTATTCAGTTTAATGGAGCTTCCATTATAATGGAAAGGAAAACTAAATGTAGACTTTTATTTCAGTGATCGTAGAGTAAAAAACCAAAGACGGAGGGTACACATAACCCTCGAGTTACCCTGGTCTGCGGACAGAGCCATTCAGCAGTTCGGTAGAACGCATAGGAGCAACCAAGTCAACGCGCCGGAGTATATTTTCCTGATATCTGACTTGGCAGGGGAGAGGAGGTTTGCTTCTATAGTGGCCAAGAGGTAATATGTAGCTTGTTTGTACAGGGTCATTTTTATGTTTTGACATGCATTTTCTTCTTTAAATTTTGGATTACCAAAAAAAAGTTTAATTAAACTAAACTTGTAGATTTTGATGTGGGATCTTTTAGTGATATGACAAAAACAAATGAATATCGAAGAGCTTCTGTATTTTAATGTAAAGCCAAGCCGTTATATTGTCATTTGTTTGACCTTTCTTTTTAAATTCAGTGTTAGGTATGCATAAAAAAAATACTGTCAACAACTCAAAACAGATATTTTATTTAAAAAGACAAATTTATTTATTTATTTTCCAAACCACTCTGTACATTCTAGAGAAAGTATGTATAATTTTAAAAGTGTTTGTTTTATATCTTTTTCGAGATGTTGATCAACAAATAAATGACAAAACCTGGGGTTCAGTTTCATTAAATAAATTATATGGCAGTTATAAGAAGCCTTTTTGTTATTATGAAGTTATTTTACCTTTTTAATGAGCATATTAGTCATTGAATATTCAAACTGAGGACTTTAAATTAGTTTGAATTTGACTGATGCAAAAATATCACAGTTGGAGTGGCGTTTACCTGCACCATTAAGTTTAGTGTGACAGGTTATACTGGCTTCAAACAGATTGACGTAAATTGGAATACCATGTAAATTTCACTTTTTTTTCAAAGATATTCAGATATTCCAATTTATTAAAAAATGAATTTACGACCGGCGGCAGAAAACTCAATTAAAGTTTAGAATGTTTAATGGAATATCAAAAAAAAGCAGCTTGTCAAATCCAAAAGCTCAGTTAAATATTCTAAGCAGCAATTAAGTTTTGTGCAACCGGCTATTAGAAATTTAATTTTTTAAATAATTGTCTTTGTCCCCATACTGTGATTTTTGAGATCTTGATCAAATAACCGGCATAACCTGGAGTTATATTTTCATTAAATAAATTAATTGACAGTTAACGGTGGTAATGAGGATCATATGCTTTAATCAGCATATTAGTCATTGAATATTTAAACTGAGAATTTCAAATCGGTTTGGATTTGACTGATGCAAAATTATCATAGTTGGAGTGGTTTTGCCTGCACTTTTTAAGTTTTGTGTGACGGGTTTTCAAGCTTCACACATGTTCACACTAAATTAAAGGCCGTGGAGGGCCAAACTGATGCCACGGGTCCGGTACAAGATGAAGGACTCTAGGTATTTGTAAACCTCGCACGGCTTGATGGTCCCTAAACATAATACCCTGCCCCATGAGTTCTAAATGCTACCCTATGGTGTTACATTTATTTATAATTGGCATCCGTACTAGCGTATAGGGGCCCTTTGTCGAAAACTGCAAGGGGGCCCAGAATTTTTAGTTATGTCACCGACACCTTACAAAATTTCATTTTTTTTTTTGATGACATATTCAATATATAAATTACTATTTAAGTTATTATCAATGCTATTGATTCATTGTTGGTACTTGTCTTGCTTTTTTAAGACGCCCTGTATACATTAAAATATAAGCTCATGCAAAAGCAGGTCAAATCAAACAACTTTTGTTTGGAACATTTTTCTGATTTTAAAAATAACCTGGGTATTTCCATTTAAAGAGTTATATAGTTCACCCTGTACATCTTATGTTGATTTTTTTCATAACTTTCAATTAACTTATATAACACAGTCGTTACTTAATGGAAATACATATTAACTAAGTAAACTACATAAATGTTTAAAATGTTCACTCAACCAGTGGCGGCTCGTGAGTATATTGAAGGGTGAGGCTACATGAGGTTAATTTTGTTTAAATGTGAACAAATTTCCACGTCACCCATGAGGTATTATTCTGCGACGCGTTGAGCTTTTTTTTTTAATGGAGGTCATCGCCAATAGCCCTACTAAACCATTAAAAACTAAAAAAATATACTCTAAAAAAAGTAAATAAAAAGTAAACAAAACAAGTAAAATATGTACACCTATCACTAAAATATAGCGGTGATTGCGATAATAAATACATAATTTAGTTTATTAAAACTTAAAATAAATAGTTGTATGAAATAAGATAAAAAAACTACTTTTTGTACATTAAATCTATACGTCTGTCTTTTAAGGTTGCAAATTTATCTATAATTTGGTCGTAAAAGTTTTGGTCTTCACTAAGTTCTGACAGTAATTCCTGCTCTATTGACATCATTGCTAAACCCGAAAGCCGTTCTTGTGTCATTGTGTTTCTTAGGTAGGTTTTGATCCGTTTAAGACATGAAAAATTTCGTTCGGCCGATACACTTGTTGCGGGAATAGTTAAAACTAAATTAAAAAGCTTATATGCTTCCGCAAAAATTGCTTTAAAATCTTTAAATAACAAAGCTAGACTTTTTTCGACATCTAAATTTGAAAATTGTTCATCCCTATACAATAGAGAAGGCTCATTCTTTAATCTATCTCTGTCAAAAATGTTTGGATAATTTTTTAATAAATTATTTAATAAGTCGTCTGGAAAGCATTTAACATATTCCGAATATTTTGTGCAATCGACTAAAGCAAAGAAATTTAAATTATTTAAATTTTCAAACCGCGTCCCTAATTGAAAAATTATACAATCTATTATTTCGAAATATAATATTTTATATTTAGTAAAAATATCAAAGTCGCTAGAACATTGCCCACGACGTGTGTTAGTTGGCAGAATAGTGGCTTTTTTAGCAATATTGAAAAGTTCTTTGAAATGGTCCTCGTTTCTAAATTCAATAATTCGTTGCTTGGCAAGGTTTATTTGCGAAATGCAGTAATTTATATCTAAATGCTTTAACTGTAATATTTGAAACAGTACATCAGTGCAACTAAAAATTTGTTTATAAATATGCGTTAAAAGGCAAAATTCGAAATCATTAAAATGCTCTAGAAATCCTTTTGCACCATTAATAGATTCTGTTCCAGAACTTAAGTCAGTAATAATAGTTTCA